>JAQFZC010000142.1:0-76797 GCA_034695205.1 Dicyrtoma fusca | reverse complement strand
CTAGTAAAGGCAAAAGGTGACCAAATGAGTCAAAGGATGACCACAGGACCACAACAATAACAAATACTAATTTGATGACTAAAAATGAGCTAGGTACTTACACTTAGAAAATCTATCGTTACAATTACGACAATTTACGACTGTGATGAGTTAAAAATTGATAAATGGGACTCTGAGGCCTATCCTTTTTATCTTGCTTGTTTTGGAGACTTGGAGACGTGTGGGTACTCTGGTTCTGGTTCCTGTGCACTGTCTGTCTTATAGCTCGTTGCTAAGTATCTCACATCTACAAATCTCAAGTTGTATAATCAAGAGTCAAGAGAATTCGCCTTGGAATTGGAACCTCGTATGTCGTAACGTAATAGCAGAAGAGCACAAAAAAAGGGCAGCTCGGGATCCCGATGCGTATAACACATAATGCGAGCAGTCACTCATACTGTAGGCTCAGCGCCCCTGTGCGCCCAATGGGGGCGGGGCTATAAGTGTGTTGATCTAGTATTGGCTCCGCCCTACATTTTAAATTGAGATGTGTCGAGGGTACGTGGTGTGTAGCACAGGGAAGGGCCTTTAAATCTTTAAATGTACATCCATGCACCTGTTCCACCCTCTTTACAGAATGACGCAGACGCCCTCACAAACTGGCTCATCCACACACAGTTTCCACACAGTTGGAAATAATGTTGGAATTGGAAGGATTCCCCCGTTGGAAGTTGGTTGGAAGAACGCACGTACAAATATAGGGAAAACCACAGGAAATCAGGAAAAGACTTTCATTTTTATATATTTTGCACTTTTGTCTTGACACTCTCGGCAGTCATTCGTGAGTCGGCAGTCGGCAGCGGCCGGCAGTCCAGCGGTAGCACCGACCTACTCTCTCCATGGGGAATTTCCACGAAAATAAAAAATGTCCACAGAGGCGGAGGACTGGAATCTCCGCCTTTGTTGAGCCCCCGTCCCATTGGTCCCTATTTTAGCTCAACTCCTTTTCCCGGCAATTTTCAAATCTAGGCTCATTCCATTCAGTGGAACTTTTACTGTCGCATAATCGCATGTATGCATAATCTGCATCTGCATCCGCATCCTTCATTCATCATTCATTGTTACTCGTTGACTCGTTACTGATAGTCCTGATTTTGACAGTTAAATAGTGTTATTAATTATAAAGTTGACAAGCAGTCAATAACAGTAGGGTGTCTGTCGGTAAGTTATTTTTTTAGAATTATTTTAATGGCGATTAAGAATATGATGGTAGTGTTGTAATTGCAAAGGGAGTTTAAGGTTTTTCATTGAATTAGCATTTTTTCAATCATCCTCATTTACACAGCGGCTGGACCAAATAATTTAGGTAGGTAGTAATAATAAAAATATTGGTTTCTTTGGTTTTTGGTTTGATGTACTGATGAACTTCATTCATTTATTGAACTTGTGTTGTGAAGTTGTTGTGAGGGTAAGTTGGTAGCTGGTACGGGCACTGGTAGTACTTTAAAATTATGAATGAAATAGGAAGTATTTTTATAATTTATAATAAATTCACTTTCACAATAATTCAAGTAGTAGTTGTGGTGTAATGTGAATATTGTGAATACAAATACGGCCCTACTTAAGTGCATGCTTACAATTTATTATATTGTAAACAGTAAATTGGAAATTACAATGTACATACTTATTACTAATTAGGTACATAGGTACCTACCTGCTTATACAATACGTTCAACGTTTGACGATATACAGTATATTTTCAAAAAGTGGAAAACTACCTTTTAATGTGTTTTTTGAAAGAGAAAATTGCATTTGAACCAAGTACGTATGGGAAAATACAGTCCACGGTTTGTTGTAGTTTTTGGTGCTTGCATTCTACCTTCAGAAAGAGACAATTTCGTTTTATAACTATTTGCAAAAGTTGTAGTAAATATCATTTATTGTTTGTGTAATTCTAATATAATTAGTTGTTAGTATTTTATGTGAAATTCCCATGGGGGCCGGGGGCCAGCCCAAAATGGGGCTCAATTTATAATTTTAAAATTGTATTTTTTTTGTGATTATGATTAGTTGTACAATTTGAATTGTAATACAAGTCAATTAATCAGTGGTGATTGTAAACGCTGTGGTTGTTGGTGGTAGTATAGTAATAATTGTAATAATTGTGGTAGTATTCGCAGTTCACAGTGCAATACCACACTTTAATTATTTCACAGGAGTCAAAACTATTCCGAATATATAGCTACCTCATTTTGTCTTAATAAGCATAAAACCCAGAATACCTAATAGCCTTGGGTCCTGAGCAAAGGTAAATGTAACTACGACATATTTTCAGGAATTAACTACAAATAGGGTATAGGATGTGATACGGGTATTAACGTTTAGGGTTCTTACTACAATGCTCAGATTTATTCGATTTATAAAAGAATTAGGTAGGTAGTCTGTTTAGCTTTGCACGTACTATTATTGTCTACACTATCGCAGTTAGAGATGATCCGGGAAAGCATACTTTTCAAATTCAAACCACGGTAGAATCAATAGGGATCTTATACTCATAAAAATGTGTGGATTATGTGATTATAATATTACTTTTTTTTAAATGATGTTTTTTGTATATTCTGTTTCGTGATTTCGGCGTTTTACCTGTATGACTTTGTAACAATTAATTGTTTCAAAATCTTATTAGTCTTGCAAACCGTGTTGCACGTTTTTTAGTCACCAGATGTAATAATTAATATTTTTTGTTTAAATAGGCATTATCCATGCACCAGTAGAGCATTGTGTACATATCAACGCTTGCAAACATGGGTCGCCGATCATCGTCTTCAGATGAGGTATTAAACTCGTCGTCGAGAGGTCACAAGTCAAGATCTGGTAGAAGTTCCTCAAGAAACCACAGAAGAGAAAGAGACAGGTACGGTGAGGACTGGGATCGACGAAACAGCAGCAAGAGTAGAAGTAAAAAGCATAGAAGAAAATCTAGCTCATCGTCTAGCAGTTCCTCCGATCGAAGAAGTAAAACAAGTTCATATTCAAAATCGAAATCTTCTAAACACAGGTGATTTTTCAATCAGACTAAACGATCTGCTACGAATAATGTCACCATATTTTCATTTGTTTTAGGTGCATTTCTGTTAATGGTCCAATATAGGGAAATGTCAAACTAGCGAAAGCGTATTTTCGTTTTTTTCGGCCGTTTCTTGACGTCTTGGACAAAATAAACTTACAAATTAGTGAAACAAACTTTCAGAATAGCGAAACAAGTTTAAGTTCTGTTGTTTAAGTGTAAACTTAAATAACTATAAGTAACATCACGCTTTAAACGTGTCAGCAGTATCTAATTGCGTGCTAGTATCTTCGTAATATTTCGTTTGTTTGCGTTTGTTTATAAAAACTGTAAACAAAATATTTCTACGAAAATTATATCGAGACTCTGGAACCCCCTGTATATAATTCTAAAATCTGGAATCTCCTCGGTCGACTTAAAAACGATATTTTAAGTAAGTACTTCAATTCAAACCACGCAGAAGGCTAGCATACAAGATTTCAAAGTTTCCCAAGGACCTGGAATCTGCCTATAGGGCGACCAGTGTTTGAATTGTTACATGAGAAATGGAAACAACTGTGTTAGCATGTTTTGGAGCACGTTTTTAGACCTCATTTCGTAGAATAAAAGAAGTGCACTGGCGTCATATCATCATTAAAACTACCGCTTTTACAACTGAAAAATTAATCGTTTACAAAATGGTTTGATTAAGTATATTTTCCGGTTAAACTGTGTACGTACCTACTTCGAATTGTAAATATTTATTTTTGACTGTTCACTGAGAAACAACTTTTCGCTATTTCGGATTTTTGTTTCGCTATTTCGTCCAATGCAAAAAACAAAGTTTCGCTATTTAGATATCTAATTATTTTGGTCCATAATCGTATATACCTAGCCTTGAAATGTTCTGTCGTTACAAGTTTCTAGTTTGGGAAATGAATCTACCTCTTCAAACAATTAAGAATCTTCAAAATTAGAACATACCTAGACTCAATAAATTTATTGAACCGATTACATTAAATAAGACGAACAGGAATTAAATTTTTAAATTTTATTCTGTGTCGGACATAGTTCGTGGACAACACGTAGAAAGCATAATAGTTGAGATAATTAATATAAGCTAATACGTATAAAATTTGGATCGATTTATGACTGAATTCTAGTTTACTTTATTTATGACATTTGTAGTAGCCGCCGGAATAACTGGGATGTAATAGCAGCTTGACGTTTGTTGATTCACTTTTAAAATATTTTATTTTCAAAGGGATGGCAGTTCGAGGAAATCAAAACAGAGTAGTGGAAGTAAAAGCTACTCTAGTAGACGGAGCCGAAGCCGTAGTCGTGAAAGAAGCGGTCGCTCAAAAACTAAACGGCGGTATGAATCTCGATCTAATTCAACTTCTTCGACAGCGTCATCGTCTTCAGGGTCCAAAAGTTCAAAGAAAATCAAATCAAGAGGCTCCAAGTTAAATGAATCCAGTAAAAATTCATCAGCAGCGCTTTCATTTTCATTACAATCACAAATTGAAGGTACACTTAAGATAATCATGAACCATTTGGAGATTATTTGCACTACTGTTGGGGCTATTGATTGTTTTTCCGATATCCATGAAATCGTTGATAAAATGAAGTCAAATTTGTTTGCGATTTAAACGATGCTAAACTTTTGTATTTTCAGAAAAATTAGATTTATTAGCTCAAGTTAATCGTATCCAGGCCTTAGATGAAATAGAATCAGATGGATTCGCTCCAAAATCTTTCAAAAGTTCACGTCCTCTTAAACTAGATGAAATCCCACTACCACCTCTGGAATTGAAGCCAATTAATCTCTCAAGCCTCAAAAGTGAAATCCTATGTCATCCAAATGTACGTTTTTTGAACTATTTTCAAAATTACCTTATGAACATTTAACTTACTTCACTTTTCTTACATTTTCTACGTTAAAAGTTATAGAAGTTTATATAATAAGTACTTTAAAAATTTAATTTCAGTTCATACTGAATCAACGGGAACGTGAGGAACAATGGACCAAGAGGCTTTTTAACATTAGGCAAAAAATGTTAAATGGTGAAATTTGATGCAGCTGAATATTTATGTTCGCCATGTTATAATTGTCGAATTTTAATTTTGATTACTTCTTAAGTAGTATTGATCTACTTTGTTACATATTGTACATTCATACATTGTATAGATTTATAAATAATTTCTGGCTGATTTGTGAAGTAATTTATGCTACATATTTTCCATTCCCGTACTGCAAACAAGTGCGAGTCTTTTCAAGAAGTTTATCTCCAAGAAACAGTGTAAATATGTAAGACATTTTTGTGGAACCGTGAATTTGTTGTGAATATCGTAATACTCTAAACACGATTCCCGTTTACAAAAATTTAAGTATTCTTTTATCGATTTCGGTTTTATGGCCCCAAGTTATATTTGTGATAAAGCTGGAGTGCGTAGAATAAGTTAGCCGACTATTAAAGCAATTACTTATTATTGCATTCGTATGACATTATATATTACTACTTGATTTCATATGCCTCTCGGCTAATGGTCATAAAATGCGCTTTTTGCAAGATTTAAGTAATTGAGCAAAATGTACAACTTTACAATTCTGAATTGAGCATTTTACTCAGGTTATGTTTCATGTCATTGTGTTTCACATGACACAATAACAATATTTCCTCCTGTACTCAATGTTCATGAGAAAATCAAACGAAATCTAAACGCAAAAGAACTAGGATAGAGAGTTCAAAGAGAAGAACAGGTAGGGAAGGAAAAGTTGGTCGCTACGGTGGATGGCGGAGTATGTACGTGAACCTATGCAGTGTAATCTAGATTTTTAGATTAGAACGTTTCCTTCATATTTTCTGCTTCATAAAACTACCTTACATCATAGCACAGCAGAGCATAGATTAGCAGACCAAAGAAACAAAACCGGGAAGGAGGCGAGAGTAGTTTTGTTGGAGTTGGGGCGAAAGTGAAAACGTGAACTATGTCTTTGGCAAATACGGACACACAGATACTCTTGTACTTTATCTGTATGAGTTGCAGGAACTGGATTTTATGCTGGAAAGCCAAAAACCCAAGTATAATAAAAAGAGGTGTGTCTCGACGAAAAAAAAATCCTCTAATGGATTCCAATGCATTAAGACCTCGTCGGCTCTGATTCTGATTTTCCTTTTTCGTATATTTAAAATAATTCTTGGCACGACTCATGACTAGACTGGTTGGTTGCTTGGTTTTTATTACTGTTACACATTATATTGTCTTCCAGATATTTCCAACACGGAACCTTACATCCTTCCACAGCAAAGGAACCTTACTCAATTTTGTCTTGTTTTTTAAATATACACGCAGATCAGGTACTGGCTTTCCGACCTTAACTGCAACTACCGCTGTCTTTCGCCGTATCCAATTGTAGCATGAATTACTACATCTATTCTCTGAGATGAGATCATACTAAAAGGTTGATAAGGCCGCCGTTACCAACACACGGCCACCTTTCAATCAAATCATAAGGGGAAATAAGAGAAATTTGGATGTCAATGACAACTCGGATTACAATTTCTTTCTGTTTGAATAGTTGATGGAAGTATAAATTATGTATCTGCTTGAGAGGTGACGTTGGTGGGAATGTTCGGGTATGTAGGTATACTCTGATGTGGTGGTTTAATTTTTTCTTGTCTAACTTTAGTGTGAGCGGTAGTTGCAGCAGAGCTCAGAGCTCACATTACACGTACTACACTACTACACCACACTCGACTATGCCAGAGAAGACCGAGGTCCAGCGGCCAGGTACATTTAAAATGCTCGAATGCGGAGAAGAAGAGTGAAGAGATTCGAAAGGAATTCCGTTTTATTTCAGCTATTTTTTTATCGAACAGGTACGAACCAAGTTTTAGTGCATCGTAAACAGACACGCTACACATTAAAATAAGTCCAATGTATTTATACTGTATGCACAAAAATGCTCTTGGTTTTTATCAAAATGCCTCCTTACTAAATCCTGCAATTTTCCATCTACTACAATGTACACAGTAGTACTGCTAACAGCCCCTTTTTTTATCCACATACGTATAACTTAGCTTTGGCAGCTAGGTAACATTCTCTCCTTGTCGCTCTCACCTATATTATTTTATACTTTGAATTGAGGAGTAAAAAGCATGGGAACAGCTACAAGAGAAATCCGAAAGGAAAATAAAAAGAAAGGGAACGGAACTGCAGATGGAGAAAGTCATAACAGTCAGTTCTCTCAACAACAACAACAACAACACCAACATACCTGAGCCACATACGTATGTACCTACCTATCCCTACCTACCTAGGCTGAGAATATTATATTTTGTTAAGAGTCAGTAGTTTAGAAAACAAATTGTAGGAATCCAAATAGTCGTGCAAAAGTAGAAAAAAGAAGAAAAAAAAAACTACAAACAATTTTGAACAACACAAACATTCTATACATTACTTTCTTCCGCTTCTTCTGAAATGAGTCAGGTTTTTCTAAGAACTACATTTTGTAATTATAGGTTGGAATTTGGAATGGGAAGAAAAGTATTTCCTAGAGTCAGCGCAGCGTCAGAGTCAAAGTCAGTTCGATTGAACAGAGTCAGTGTGGAAAAAAAAATAACTTTTAACATGTCCAGATGAAGATGATAAGGCTTGTTATGTATCTACCAGTGAGAATTACAGAACGTTCCAGATGATAAAGACATCGTTTGTTCTGACAGGAACTTTGCTGTATTCCCGATGTATAGATTATATATCTTGCATAGTCGTATATCTACCGTTACATATGGGAATATAGCCATTTACGAACGCATCGACATCACTACTACATGCATTCCGTCTTCCGTCTCGAACTCGTATTATGATTGGGATGGAAACTTTACAAAGAGAGAAGAAACTTTACTGTAGACCTATACAGATGAATCCCACAACGTTGAGCTTATAGTTTATAAAGGAAAAGACTAATGTGGGCTCTGTTCTCGTTGATATTATTATATTAATCGAGTCTTGAAGTTAAGTTGATTGTTCAAATTGAAAGTCTGAAACAAGTCGAGTGGAGTTTTTCGCATGGCATGGCGGAATGGGAACAAACGAGTCAGGCCAACTTGTCATTATCGCTATTAGCAGTAATGTTTTTATTAAATCAGTTTCATTTACTCGGACCAGTCGGATCATCTTTTTGCCTTTATCGCCTTATCTCTATTGTTCCACTGTCAATTCCCATAGCCAACTTACTGCTCTCTTCCTTTTCCCAGCCTTTCCTTCGTCTCTTCCCTAGTAACCTTGAGAGACATTATTGCTTTAACACACTCGATTCTAAGGACAAGGAATACAACACACGAACACAACCACACACACACACACACACAAACATTTTTATCCTCCAGTCCATCCTACAGTCCACTGCATTGCTGTTTCCTCCTCGTGTGTCTATTAGTTCTTTGCTAAAAGGCTTCACTGTCTCTTTAATTCTAAATCCGTCAGCTCGTTATTACACTTCTTATTCCACCTTCAGGTCCAAAAACCCAATGAAAAGTGAATTCATTTATTTCACGAAATAGAAGCAAATAAAATTTTATCTGAAATTCATACAATTAAGACTGCAGTTAGAATAATTACACTTTGTGCTTTCATACAAACCAGCCATCTAGGTGTCCTCAACTTAAGAACCTATATATCGTGTCTTACAAATTCCTATATCAGATTTTCAACCTAATCACTCCAACGGATGGATACGTCCTGTCTATTAAGATATAATTATTGGCGGCTTCCTGGTACTACCTTGCACTTACTTGATGTTCTAATAATTAGTAGGATGAAACATAACTACCCAGATTAGCCAGTATCCTAGTTCACGGTCTGTAAGGATATTTGCAGACGAAGGTGCTGGAATCAGACACGTACTCATCTATTTGTCAAGCCACCAACTCAAATCAATCTAAGTGAATTAATTTGGAAAAAGCTTCTACGCCTAACGTTGTAGTTGTGCCGTGCCAGCTTTAGGAAGAAGGAGGAGGAGAGCAAGAAGATATCTTAGGTATATTAAGATATACGTACATAATCGGATACGGTGAGAAAGATTTGATTTCCCCTTCTAAAATCTTAATTTAAATTTATAAATGAATCAGGGGAAGAGAAGAGAAGCTGTCTGTAAATACTAGGAATTCATCCGTTTTGACCTCAAACATTTGATTTAGTGATCCAAAATGCACACTGCTACAATTTCCTTCTCACATTTCCCTTTAATCCGGGAGCAACACACAGCAGTTGGATCTTAGACACTCATTTTGGCTCCATCATGAAATTTCAATCCAATTCAATCCTTGACCTTCTAAGATACTAAATATTTCCGATGCTAAATTAAGACAAAAATCTAAAATTGCTCAATAATTATATTAGTGTATTTTTTCTACAATCTTACATCATTTATAGTTTATTTAGGAACTATTTATAAGTATAATCGTGGGTGCAGAAACAGTTATTGAAATGAAAATACATACCTATACCTATAGTAAACCACGCTTCAATTAATTTACAACCATTAGACTAAAGCTGGAGAAAAATTGTATAGCTACTGCGTACATGTCCATGGCTACTAATTGTAAGTATAACGCACTACTGCATACAACTTGACAGCAGAAGAAGCGCAATCCTGCTTACCCATTTCTTCATTAGAATGCTTATGGACAGGATCACTATGCTAATAAAATTTAATTTAAAATAATTTAAGGCGCTGTAGATTCCTAGCCAGTGCAGTGTAGTCGGAAAGACGTAGTAAACTTAATTAAATGTTCTAAGGACTGTGCACAGACAGAGACACGGAGCTTGGACACATCCTCCGACCTTGAGCCTTAGTTGTCGCTGCTAAATCCAGTCACTGAGTTAAATTACATTTTAATCGAAACCCCAGCATATGGTTGAGAGTTTATTATTGTGTCATAATACAGCCAGCAATGGAAGTGAAGCTCTGTTCCATTACTTTGTTTCCCCCTCTACTGTACTTAGCTACTCCTCAGCTGGATTTGTGACTTTAATTTTAATTATCAGGGTGAAGTATATTGCTAGGAATCCCTACACAAAACCCATGTAGAAACCTACCTAGTTCCTATGTGTATCTGTACGTGTTGCTTTTGTAGTGTGACCACTATCCGGCGTCTTCCGGAGAGCGTACGAAATGTGAGGAAAAGAAATTGTATAGTGTAGGAGATTATTTGTTGACCTGTCTGCATCCGTTGTACTAAGAGGTCTTGTCGATTCGGCTCTCCAGCGTCCACGTGCTCCATTTCTGACTACTGAGAGTGGCTGGACTAGAACTAACATGGGACTAAAACAAAAACGCAACAAGAGCAGAGAGCGACGTACGTGTACCATGCAGTGGAGTCTGGAATTGAATGCAGTCTATTATAATCTAATGATACAGGAGAGCTAAAAGGAATGGCACATGCAGGTACATACATGTAGGTAGGTAGTCCTTGTGGGGAGATAGAGCATAGCCGCGCTCACTTCCCTTTGACTCCGAGCCGTGGTGGTAATTATAGATTGTATACATATAGTTCAGTGGCCGGAGCAGGAAAGTAATTTGAGAGAAACATGATTAAGGATTGGCGATAGGGAAAAAATGTGTAAATTGTAGTGGACGCTGTATCTCCGATCTACATTTAGGCTGATTTAAACCGATTCAGTTAGTTAGGTGCTTACTGTTAGATGTAGTCTTTAAAAAATGAAATAGGTAAACTGGATGGACGAAGAAATAATTATTATAATTGACAGTGTTCACGGAAGTCAAGAGTAGATATTGAGATTTTTATTTGGCTAGATAAGAGCTTGGAGCTTTCTACTACTTTCTCTCTCCACACTCAACTCAATCCACTCTCCTCGTCTCCTACCTTCCTGACACAGTTCCAGTGCAGTTGCAGTCAGTCCAGAGATGAATAGACGGACAGGCACATATGCAGTCCCTTCCTAAGGTTAGATTTTTTGGCTTTGGTGAACTATTCCGATTGGTCAACATCAAGTAAAGTGGCTTAAAAGGTTCTCAAAATATTGGCAAAGAACTCAAGAATCCCATTTACATATGTATATGTATACTCTATTATACACATACTCTTACGCATTATAAGAACAAGGACAGAGTCAGAGCAAAAGAGAGAGAGAAAGCAGAGCTGAAGACGCCCGTAAAGGCAGAGTAGTCCAAGGAACACAAGGACACATACAACTACACAAATCTCTACGAAACCATGCTCGACCCAGTGCTGTGTAGTCAGTCCACTAGTTTAAGAGAGGCTACGCATATAGGAATTGAGATAGGGCTATAGAGCGGGCAGAGAGGCAGAGACTAGTATAGCGTAAAAGGAGACAAGTGTAGCTTGGTTCTGGTGCTCCTAGTTTTTCCCTTTTCCTTTCCCTGCCTTGCTACCAAAACTTTCTCCTTTCTTCCTCTTGATCGGGAGACTCAAGAGCTCCTGCTCAACCAGACCGGCGCAATCACCATCAGCCGGGTAGTTTAGACGTTTTTACCTGTTCTCAAGTGTAAGCCTTCACACTCCTACCCGTCCAAACGTCCACGCTACAACCAACTACAAGCACAACGACAAATACAACAACTACATTCCCAAGCCCTACATACACATGCCACCATAGCATAGGTAGGCTCCTAGACAGACACTGGCAAACACATCCAATCTACCTTCAGCACTCCAATCCAATCCACAAAAACAACTCTTTCCACGTTTAGACGCGGCTACATAAATGGAACCTAGGCTCCTGCTGAAGTGAACGCTTGCACACATAGGGAACTGGCATGCAGACATGTAAATATACATGGGTGCATATAGATAGATATTCGTGGGATTTATTAAATTCTCTCCCAGTTCACTTTCATCCCTCTCCGTTCTGCATCTTTCTGTCTTCTCCATTCTTTCCCAGCCTTATTCTTCCAGTACAAATAAATACTTATCTCCCTTTCAAATCTATGCACTTTCACATTCAATCTCTTGAGTCCCGGCTGTAGTCTCAGCAAGCACCTCCAGTCATATAGGCATACCGCCATGTATACTCAAGAGCCAGTCTATCCCCATGTATCTACCACCAAATCTTACCTACAACCTTTAAAATTCACGTCTCGGTAGATGGGGAAACTTCAAGTCAAATGATTTAAACATGACAAACAGACTTGGATTTCCATCCATATAATTATTGTTTTCCACATTTTCTGCTTGATCCCTCTCCAGACCCAGTCTCTTCTGCTTGTCAGCTTTCCATTGAATTCTGACACTATTCATCTTGTTACTAGTACTTGCCAATGCGAGACTCCTCCTTTTCCCTTTCTTCCCACTTTTAGTCCTACTAGTCCTCATTCTACCTGTCTAATCCCAAGTCTATATCTCTCTCCGTCCTTGTCGCTCCACATATGTACATAGGTATATAGGCCCTTCCTCTCCTTTTTAACTGTCAGCACAAAAATTGCTCAAAGTGTATGTAGAGATTGGCACGTTGGGTATACCTTGCTTTGTTTGGGTTCCTCGATTTGTTTTGATGCGTTGTGCTACTTTCTATTTCAGTTTTAACCCGCTCATCAAACCTTCCAGGGAAACGACGACACCTTGCTTAGATTGACTGACACGCCGATTTATGAAGTGAGACCCACAGCGTCCTCGTATGTTTCTATCTCTATGTGTGTTGGCCCGTAATAAAATGCTCATTTAGGTTTTTGTAAGTGTATTTTGTAGCCACTGGGCTGTAAACTGTCTAATCCTCATTCGAAGCAAATTGTAATAGTCCATGTGTAATAATGCTACGCACTGTCATTTTAACGGGACATAGCTGAAGTGATCCAACAAAGGAAGTTATCACTCAACAATTCACAACACAGTGGGTATAATAGAGCAGCGGTAGTGCAATATAGCATTGTTTGGCTAGCAGAAAACTGAAATCGGAATGCGGATGTGGACTCTAATTGTTCCTTCATTATTTAGAGTATATGTACAGTTCAGGTGTTGTGGAGGTACACCTCACTGACGGGCTAGTAGACAGCAGCCTGACAGACGACGAATACAACAAGAAAAATTATTGCACTGGCCTGTCTTTTACAGACGAATTATTCAAAAAGGACAGACTGCTTTTACTGCTACTACTTATACTGGTTCGGTTTGAGAAAAGGAATAAAGCATGATGGACAAGTTGGTAAGACAGTTTGTAGAGTGCCGTTCTTTACCAGTGCATTGCGCGTACCTTTCTGCGTTTGCCTCTCTGAGCGTTGCTGTAGTACTATATTTTTTTCTTCGCCTCTGTCCACATACATGTGGGATCGTAGAATTAGTGGCTAACCACATCCTGCCGTAACTGTAATGTCTTAATAAAGCAAGTATTCTCCGCCCAAACAAACTAGCTTGCTATTAGATGTCGTATTAGTTCCTCTCTGTCTCTGTATAGATGGCTTTCAAAAAATTATACAAAAAAAATGTCTTGATACCATTATGATTTGGAGAGGAATAAATGTGCGTAGTAACGTACGATTTATTGGTACGGTCAGAGCAAAAGTAAAAATGTCGGTCCTTCTCTATATACCTAAGGAGACACCCTTCCACGGTATAGTTCCAACAAAGCAAATGCTTTAAGTGGCTTAGAATTTTCAAGAGTAAGAATTTACAACGCACAACGTAAGGTAGTATCGTACAGAGTAGATAAGTGCCTGGGTTGCATGTGATTTTGAAGGTGTAGAGAACTCACGTATTTACATCGTTACTATAGTCAATACTGCCTTGGCTTTCTTGTTTGCTTGCTTGCGTGGCAGATGAATATGGAGTGCTGTGAGTAAAAGTAGTCCGGTGGGAAAAAGGTAGAAAAAAGAGACATGTCATGGAGATAATTGTTTATAAATTGAGTGTTTTTGTCTGAATCTGAAGTAATAATGACGGCGGCATTTTCCCGCTTTCTTCCTTCCTTCCTTCCCCTACCTCACGACAATGACAATGTTCAAATTTCACTTGGAATGGGATTTTTTCCATTTCACTTCTACCTCGAGCTTCCATTTTGAGTTCTAGTCTTTAACCCAAATTCAACCATTAGGTAAAATTTGGCATTAACAGGAAGGCAAGGCTGTCTAAGGGAACGGAAATAAAGTGCGAGGTCTACTTTCACCAATCTGCCCGGCTCTATCTGCACCCTTACGTACATATACATAGGCTTAGAGTTTCGCCTACTATCAGTATCTATGGTGTGACTTGGGCTGGATTGTGTATATGTGTAATCTGTACAAGTTGGATGGTAGGTGTGTAATTTTGGCTGTTGCTTTCGTTTTTACGGGAGATCCTATCGCATTGTATCGAAGGGATTTGTATAGTGTACTCTGTGAAGTGGTGATATCCGTCTGTCCGGCATGCTGTACATACCTATGTATACAGGGTTTGGACATGAGGATATATGTACAGATAGAAATGGGAGAATTTTATATGCAGAGCTTAGTTAGCGGTAGTATTTTTGGGTGTTGAGACTGAGGAAACATCTGCATATGGACAGAGCAGTGTTAAAGTTGAGTTGAGGTTGAAGTTGGGCAGGAGAGACGGAGAAGGGAGAATTGTACGTCTGGAACTATGTGCAGACTCTGAGGGTATTATGGAATTGGGAGTACGGCACGGGCTACACTACGGACGCGGACTAAGACAGAATACGACTCCGAAAAAGGAATACAAATAACCATGGATCTATCTAAAACTAGAGAAACTACTCAAACTACGGACATACATGTACGAGGTCGGGAGGGAGGGGGAAGGAATGATATTATGTACTTATACTTGTGAAAAAGGAGAGTTAGTTGGCGTATAGGATTTAGCATTTCTTCTCTCGCCAGTATGCTCCGTAGCTACACGTAGTAAATAGTTATGTGTAGGATTTTTAGGAGCAGGAGCCATGTGAGGAGCCAGGATATTGGAGTCGGAGAAGGAGAGCGAGAAAGCGGTACGGAAAGGAAAGGAAGGCGACGGCGGCGGGGAGACGACAAGTCCGAATTCGGAATTTTCGGTTCTCTCCCTCTGCCGTGTGAGAGAAGGAAGGAGAGAACCGAAAATTCTCGTTCTCGCTCGTTCATCTAATGCTAAGCCTTTGTTGTATGAGGGGTGGTATTATAGCTGCAGCCTGACAGTATTGTAGTGGGATTCTGGCTGGATCTTGATCGGATTGATAAGGGATTGTAAGCTGATTCTAACAGGAGTCTGACTGGTTTCTTCACGCACATCTCCTTACAATCTTCTTCACACCTTCTCCTCTCCGTATCGTGACCCTTGTTCATCCCTACAGCGGCCCAGTCCTTGGGGGCCGGCCATATATTACTTCGTGAACCATATGGGGGTCAGGAATATATTACGCCACACTCCTTAAGTCTTATTACTTTGACCTACTATTGACCTCAGGGGCCATGTATTTATTACCTCAAAACCCATTAAGGGGCGAGTAATATATTATGTCTTACTCCGTGAGTCCTACTTTAAAGTAATGTCAACCTCAGGGGCCATCCATATTTAACCTCATACTCTGTAAATAAAAACAATACTTTGTAAGTAGCCCTATTAATAAAACAGCCACTAGTTGACTGTCAGTCACTAAGTCAACTAGTCCATAGTCAACAATGACAACAGTTGAAGGATCTTATGAATATCTGTTTCGAATTTAGCATTAAATATAATATATTAATCATTTAACGCTCGGTAATTCACCAGGACATGCATTGCTAATTAATTGTTAATTAATGATAAATACGAAATCGAAATTCTTTAGCAACGAAAAGCCTTAGTTTTGACAGTCACCAGTTGCTGCTATTCTTAACACAGATTCAATTGTTGTCATAGTCATCTGCCATTGTTGACTGTCAATAGTTGAAAGTATGGCTTTCCGTTGCTACAGAATTCTGAAAATTCTGATTTCGTATTTATCAATAACTAAAAATTAATTAGCAATAAACGTCCTGATGAAAGTACTAAAAAGTACTGAAAAAGTTCTAAACTATTCATTGATCTTAGTTTAATGATAAATTCAAAATCTAAATTTTATTCTTATGGCATTTGATGTCAACCGTTTGACTGTTGACTGTCAACAATTGTTGACTTTCTGATTTGGTACTTGTTACGTTCTGCACAACAGTCTGGCAGCGTGAGCCTTGAACAGAGAGTGAATCTTCATTTCACTACCTCTGCGAGGGCTGTCAAAATGACTAAAGTCCATTTAAGTCGCATTGGTTGTATGTATATATGGTTCTCGGAAACAATGTTCCCGGAAACAATATTCTAGGAAATAATGTTACCAAAAGTCGGATGATGAAAAAATGTCCCCGGAAACAATGATCCCAAGCTCGAAATAGGAAAAAATGCTCCCGGAAAAATGTTACTAAGCTCCAAATAGGAAACATTGTTCCCGAGTGCGAAAACAGACATAGTGCGGGTAATATAAAAATGTGTTTTTACTTTATTTTCTCGTGTATTGTCCCCCGAATAACCAAGACCCTAATTACTACCTGTATAATTATGGTATAAATTTTTAAACCTGCTATTGCATACCATATTAACGTATAGTATTAAAATTTAATAAATTTATTAATGACCGTGTATGACGCAAGGAGCCTCCGTCGTAGGACGTCTTTCTTTTATTGTATTTGTACATTCAACAATAATTATTTCTGTTTCCTTGGCACGATGACTGTGATTCGTTACTCCTGTGGAAGTAACTAGCGCAGCTATACACGGTTTCGCTTGACAGCACGACCAAAAACATTTTTTTGGAATATTTTTTCCGGGAACATTTGAATAGCTTGTTTCCAAATCACGTTAAGACCATATGGCCCCTTAGACAGAATGTCAATACAGTGGCTGTCCGCAGTCAGCAGTGGCTGTCCACAGTCAACAGTGGCTGTCCGCAGTCAGCAGTGGCTGTCCACAGTCAACAGTCAACAGTGGCTGTCCACCGTTAACAACAGTTGGAAGTGTCTTTAGAATATTTATTTCGAATTAGCATTAAATATGATTAACGAATCATTTAATGCTCGATAAATCATTATGACATAGGATACTTAATGCATAGTTACCTACGGCGTGTGAGGTAATATATGCGTGGCCCCTGAGGTCAATACTTCATAAAATGTACGAGTTACAGAGGGTGATGTAGTATATGCATGGCCCCTGAGGCCACTAGTTCACAATTTACGAGTTAAGGAGTGTGAGGTAATATATGATTGGCCCCTGAGGTCAGTAGTTCATAATGTACGAGCTACGAAGTGTGAGGTAATATATGAATGGTCCCTGAGGTCAATAGTTCATAATGTACGGACGAAATATGTTCCCGGCTCCCATTTGGTATGTGAGGTAATATATTACCGGCCGATAAGGACTGGGCCGCTGTAGCGAGGAACACGGGTCAAGATATGGTGACAATATGGTGTGAAGACGGTTGTTAGGACTAGAGCAGTAAAATTGTGAATTGTGATAGTGAATTGTGTTTTTAATTTCACAATTCACAATTCCAGTAGGGATTGTGAAAACTATTCTCATCACAATTGTCCTTCGGCCTAAATTATTTTTGCAGTTTCACTAGCTACATATATTAGCAAAGTAAGAAAAAGAGAAAAAAAACGAACTGGAAATGTATTGTATTAGTGGTTTCACAATTTACATCCATTATAGTGATTGTGATTGTGAAAGGCAGTAGTATTGTAATTGTGAAATTTTCACAATACTATACTACATTTTCACATTACTACTCGTCACAATTTTACAGCTCTAGTAAGGACATAGTCGTGCGTCACACTTTAGTCACACTCCAGTCACAATCAACTCACAAACCAGTCTCAATACCATTACGATATTGTTACAATACTGATATATTTCCACCCCTCATATCGTTGAGTGATATGTTTGCCATTGCATTGCACTGGCACTGACAGTGTGCTGGTCTGGTAGTTTTTGAAAGTTTCTGGTACTGGTTTCTGCTCACGATCAGACCGAATGAGCGACGAATGGAAGAGGAAAGAGAGAAGAGCGACTACAGCACTGCGGCTGTATTTGTTGTAGACATATAGGGTGTATTTCGTGTCACAAGTCTGCGGTGTACTCACTGTTTTTCTCTCATTTCTCTCCCGTTGTTTACCGAGTGTACTCACTGTTTGCTAAACCTGACTTCAAATTTAATCCGGTTCTCTCACCGTCTTGCATCTGCTGAAGGGGCAAAATAGGAAAAACAATTTTTTGAAGCCACACCGCACCAACTGCTCCATCTGACAAACTAAATCAGGCGCGTAGTTGAGGGGGGTGCTCGGGTGCTCCAGCACCCCCCGAAAAATTAGGATTTGCACTATATACATGTTGTATATATATGTATATACCATGTACTATATATTTTGAGCACCCCCCGAAATTTTTCTTCAGCTAAGCCCTTGAACTAAATCAACAACTCCAGCGGACCATTTCGAGTCTCGATGCAGTTACAGAGTGTGCTCAATATATATAGTACATGGTATATACATATATATACGGGAGGTGGGGGAAAAAAACAGCCCCTAGTAATCTAAGCATTGATGCGATTAACAACTAAATGCTTAGCACCATAAAACACTACATCAAAAAGTGTCCTAGAAAATGTTTTGCTTGACATTTATCAGCCGTTAGTACGTGGCTTCAAAAAATTGCTTTTCCTATTTTGCCCTTCAGCAGATGCAAGACGGTGAGAGAACCGGATTTTTGAAGTCAGGTTAAGCAAACAGTGATTGCACTCGGTGAACAACGGGAGAGAAATGGGAGAAAAACAGTGAGTAAACCGCAGACTTGTGACACGAAATACATCCCATAAAATACACCCCATATAGACATTGAGTTACGTTAAAACAGTTCATTCGACTCCGGAACATAGACCCAGCCCCGTCGATTTTGTCTTCTGCCTTCCTTTTTGGTCGTTCTGCTCTCTCTCTCTCTCACCACTCTCTATTTTCTCTCTCACTTACTCTCTATCCTCTGCCTCTGCTCTCGTCGTCTGCTCTGGTTTCTGGTTTCTTCCAACTCCAACACTATCTCGACAATTGTCTCTTCATATACTCGACCAGGAGAGACTACTTGAGTCCGCTCTTCGAGTCCACAATCCAACAACATCATCTTATAACAACTGCAGACGGACGGACGGACGGACAGACAGACAAAAAGGAACCAAACCGTACAACAGTCACAATAACAACAGCAGAAAATATTATTCCTCAAAATTTACTACTACTACCATTACAACTTGACGAGGCTACTCCAGTAGTCAACAGTAGACACGCAATTCATTCCAAATATTTAACAACTACTCCGCCAACCACACTACCTTAGTATCCTTAACAAACGCCAACAATCATATCATTCATCCTGAGGAAGGAAGACGAACCGCAAGTATCGACTGAGCAAGAAACAGAACTGAAAGCTAATCTAAGGTCAGCCAGCAAAGCTACCAATCCAGTTCCTTAGCGGTTAAGCTTCTCTTGAGTACCCGGTCGGCAATTCTAAGGATTCAAAATTCTAAAACAAGGGAGAAACTAAAGTTACATTTGGTACGCGCATCGAAAGGAGAAGAATCTATAGAGAGTAAAATAAAACTAACATCCTTGAGAGAGAAAGATTAGGACCCCATGTTCAAGTAAAAAAAATTAAAAGTATCTTAGTAAACCAATAATTACCTTGAATTCATTGCAACGCTTCCTTGATTGAATGTACACTCGAGTCATCAACAGAGATCAAGATATTTGTGGTACTTCAAAATCTTCGGGGTACTCGGTAACCTCAGACGGGATATTCTACTTTCACCTCTGTACCGTTTATCCACGAACCAAGAGTGTAACAGTAACGCAGTAACAGAAAAAGAAGCACCGATCGAACAGATACTGATGTACTCCTGTGTACACTGTACTTAACATCTATATAGGTATACCTATATCATATCAACCATCTATATTTATATAAGAAATCGCGAAGACGAAAGGGAAAAAGCACTTGCCAACTCGACTATTTACTGATAGCATGCCATATGCGTACATCTACTCATACATATCAATTCATGCCTCTCACGTCGTATAAAATTTAAAATACAATATAATATACATATATATATAAATACAAATTCATTTTAAAGTACCATCCAGTATTTTATTTTTTAAATATTTAACTTGTTCTTGTTCTACCTACATTTTTAAGCTTTAAAAATATTATTGTACAAGGTTCATCTATCACAATCGTCGTTGTAGTTGAAACTGCGATAGCAAGTTCGATTTCAACTTGGAGCCTACAATACAACGCAAGGCACGTTTCATCGACATATTTTTAAATGACAATTAAGTTGCTAAAAAAACCAGTTTCTCCGTGAAGAAACGCTTCAGAAAGTTTAAAGGCCAAAATACAATTTGTGAGTTTGTGAAAGTTCATTCTAAGCGTTATATACTTTGATGTAAAAGGTGGCAAATTATTTCCTTCGACCAGCGAACTCAACAGGGTAAGAAGACATTTATTTGACCGTAATATACTCGTAGTAGTACACATTGTTATATTTACACAAAACTGTTTTGTTTCGGAGAAAATTCCGATGAAAAGAGAGTTGTACAAATATAAGAAAGTAGGTAGTAGGAAAAGTAACGAACATTTTCGGTAATAGTAGGCTTGCTAGGGTAAACTTTAGTTGACATTTTTTAAAGGGAGCGCCGAGCGTGAGGTTTGAAGAACGTGTGTCATTTAAAGAAAATTTTTGGTGAAAGTAGTGGTGGAGTAATGACTGGATAGAAAGACAATTATTCTGTTCAGATGCAACCATTCTTTGTAATGAAATAAATCACATTGATCTAAACATTGGAGAGCTTGAAATTCGAAATTAAATACATATTATAGATGTTGGGCTGCAGATAAGAGAAAGGAGAAAGTTGTTTAGACATATTTGAGTTTGAAAAAAATTCAACTGCATTGAAAATCATGTGTTTTCAATAGTTTTTGTCTTTTCCTCCCATAGAGGCCCTCCATTGCATTGGTGGTGGTGGGTTGCGTAGCCTTTCATTTCATTAGATTGCATTGCATTGGATTGGATTGCATTGGATTTGTGTATAGGGGTTGTCGGAGATTAGACTCTGTTACGAGTACAGTTCTCACTCTCAGTATATACAAGTGGACACTGCTGTTACTACTACTTTTACTACTACTATGTACTACGCGATACACGTATGCAGGTCGAACCTATGTATATACACTGATGGTGGTAGGTACGTGTGACGAGGAGGGAGTGCAAAGTGTAAAGGAACAAAGCGGAGTAGTAACTGCTCTTTGATAAAATATATGAACACATTCATAATACCTGTCAAAGGCGTCTAATTGTTATTTGAACGACTTTCTAAATACTTTCACTATTATTATTTTATGCATCATTTATCTCTCACTCCTGACCCACCCGCTTCTACACACCTACAAATATCAATACCCACGAATCTAAATAACATACTTTCTCTGCACGATGCAAGTCATTTCCTCATACTAATAGGTACGAGCATACTTCCTAGTACATTCCCATTTTCATTCTGTAACTATTTAAACAGTAAGAGTACCCAAACTATGCACCTTCTTACGACTAGTGTTACCGATCTACACCAAGCAATCCATTGATTCCAAATATGCACTGTCACCTTCTCTTACATTATTTTTTCCAGTTAATACCAGTCTAGTGTACCAGTTTGACTCCTGCTTTGGATTTTTAATTTGGCTCATAAACTACATAACTAGTTTAATTCTGCCAAAATTTCTTAGGCAAAGAAAGCAGTTTGAGTTGTCCAGACAGTGTAGATCATATATCGATTTGCTAAAAGCATACTTAAATTGTTATAATTACTTAAGAAAATCATTCTTAGTTTGTAGGAGAAAATTAAGAGGCGTTTGGTGAGCTCTATTGCTATTAATAAAGGCATAAAAATGCTGACGTTGAGTGTCATTATTTGTTAAAGTTAAAAGTAATGGGAAACTGTGAACTAGAAATTAGTGGAGGAACCACTCACGGGGTTGGCTGGAGCACGGGAAAGAATAAAAAGATGGAAGGATGAGTTTTCTTGTCTATTCCCCATGTAGTGCTGTCGTTTCTCTATAGTTTTGTGATAGAACATGTAGTTATGTAGACGTACGAATAGAAGCTATATAGTTGGAGTAAGGATGCGTTCAAGCCACTAGTAGTACGCAGGATAATGGACAGAGCGTTTACGTGCAGACGAAACAATGTATCTTTATTTAGCTTCTTGTTCGGCTATTAATTCTCTCCACGGAGTATGGAAGCTCAAATTGAAATTAATTGGACTAACAATTGGCCTGTGGAGTTAGTTGGCTGTTGGTGGTTTTGTTGGTAGTTTCAAGTCATTTGTGAGCCATTTTATACGCTCTGAAATGACCTTACATATAAATGTGTACCAGTATGCCTCTGTTTTATGCTCATATAGACAAATAGACAACGCATTCATCCCTTTTGACAGTGACAAAGTTGGCAATAGTATGGCACTACCCGTCTCATTCCCTCTAATTTCTTCTTGTCCTTTAAATTCCAAGTTTGTTAAAATTATTCCAATTATACCTGTGTTGGGAAAATGCCAGGAGCTATTTTATGTCTTTACTTATTTACCGTCTTTGCACTCCCGTACTTGCACTCTTCATGGAACTTTTAAGAGTTTGGTTTTGATTTCATTTGTCCGTCTGTCTGTAGTACTGCATGGGTTTTCTCTGGTTGTATTTATTTTCCAAGGGAAAATAAGGATAGTAAAGTGAAAATCAATAGAGACGGGTGGCGGGAAGCATGGGGAAAGTATTGAGATATAGAGATAGGGCTGCAGAGAGATAGATAGAGGAGAAATTTGTGAAAATAAAAGGGAGCTTAAATTATCTATGGGTCTAATTAGGACTGAGGTATTACAGTACGTACGTGATATACTGTGCATTGTTTGTGTGTGGATGTGTGTGTGGGGCTTAGGACTCTGCGTATCAGGATTAGATCAATGTGACTAATAAAATGACTGCATAAACATCCGGTGGAGCTCATACCTACATTTCCTTTTCTTCCACGAGGACAAGGACATGAAAACGTAGGGAAAGTGAGGGAAGCTCCAAACTATCGGATCGAGATACGGCTACTCATTTAGAATGATTTGTACAATCTATATTACATTATTTATTGCCATCACTTCACTCGGCTCACCTTCCATTAAGATCGGATTGAATTTCCATTGAGAGATGAGAACGTGATACTATCTCTCTCTCTTTCTCCCTCACTCTATGCTCTACTTGACTCTCTTTTCTCTCTCTCTCTCTTTGGGTTGGCTTTCACTCTTTCACCCTCTCCTTGTACTTTCACTTGGCCTCAGTCCGCGTTTTTGTCGAGCTAGAGCCAACTAGACTCATGTCGGTGAGGAAAGTCAAACCAGGAAGAAAGTATGGGAAAATAATGGCTGGACCGGTGTTCTTTTTCGCTACCCAATTCCATTGCGTTGGATTTATCTAAATGTAGAGGGAAGCTACTCGGAGAGTCGGTTTGTATTCCTACTGGGTTGCAAGGTGGATGGAATATAGGGAATCATTGGATTATATTGTTTTCTTCGACACTGTGAAACTGATAGTGATAACGCTCCATTGGTCTTGCCTTGCCAAATACAACTCCAGTTCCAACTTTCATTTAATTCCTATAGGAAGTGGAGGCCGTAGATAACAAACCAAAACCACAACACGAAAATGTGTAGTTCAAGCGAAAGCGAGAGTCATCGAGTCTCACTGTGCATATAAAGTACATATAGTCTATCTCTCGCGCTCCCTCTGACTTAGTTCACAATGAGCATGGTTTTGATTTTAGTTCGAATTGGTTCATCCATCCATAAGAAGATATGTACGACTCGACTAACACTCACCTCGTTTCCCTCATGCTAGTCGTCCAAAGCATGAACGTCGGTCTGCACTCTTCAACTACTCTAGATTCCACACGGGGAAAGCCTAGTGAAAGTTCCACACTCCTGCATACTTGAGACTACGGCACTCTCGTCGACGTACAAACCAAGGAGAGAGAGAGAGAAAGTATGAGTTTAATATTACCGTGTTACACGCCTTTCCCCTTTGATTTGGTCCAACACTGCACTACGTACATATGTATATACGCAGTGTGTCCAGTGTACTGTATGCACAGAGGAGGACTGGGAAGTGTAAAGTGTACTTCTGTATGGCAAAACTACGTATAGTGGGAGGTACATGCATGGAGCTCCCGATTACGCTATTAGAATGTCCATGTGCGAGAAAGGAGTGAGTGTGAGTGTATTGATGGGAAAATAGTGAAATGTATAATGTAGGGGTACGTTAGCAAGTAAAAGTAAATACACGGAATGAACGGTTAATAGTCATTCCCCTTATTGAATCGAACCAAACCAAATAGTACAATTATAATCATGCACGAACAGAAGGTGTTGTATGTTGACTACACTGTGTCAATACTTCCACTACTCTCCGGACTCAAACTACACGTGTCTATGGCTGACCTCACAGCAGTCTCATAGCCTGCCTGAAACATACATGAGTCTGAAATGGGAGTATATTTTACATATTCAAGCATGCTTTTTATTTATACGTACATATGTACGCAGATGCATGCATGTACCTATAAATAATAGTTGGAAGCGGCTGTTAGGATGTCCGCTCCGACTCATGCCGCCACTATTCTCTGTTTGCTGTCTCTGTTTTGTTTATTTATTAAGAAGCTGTGAATGTCAGTACAATTTGAGATTGCAAATATTTTATTTTTAATGAGGTATAAACGAGGTCAGAATAACATTTTTTCTCTAACCCACTTTTCTTCCAAACCGACCAAAAAATACAAACACCGACGGCTGTACATGGAAAGATGAATATTTCCTGTCATGATGTACATACGTTAGTACATTTCTCTTGTTAAGTTCAACGGTAATTGTGTTACTCGTGTAGAGTACCTATGCTCTACTAAATTGGAAAATGAAATAAAAGCCAATAGTAATGCCTAGTGTGTAATGTTTATTAAGCCTGATAACATCAACTACTAATAATATATCTATCCGTGCACCCGCTCTACGGTATATGCAGTACATGTACTGAGATTTTTGTGTGCCAACACTTCAAATATCTAGATTTCTTCCTGTTCACATTCCCATTAATTTTAAAAACAAAACCTAGATTGTCTTTATCGAAGATTTAACACTAGATTAACAGCTAAAATATACCCCTTCACACCCACATATGTATGTACAGTCAGAGTGCTGGTGCGAGTAGGGTGCACTCAAGCACACCTACCTAGATACTATCTCATTTAATAAACAATCATGTTTTTGTACTGTCTTCCATGCATGATTCCACAGTAACTACTAGAATCATCAAATATATACTTTGACAATTTATCGATTATTCAAAGTAATATTACAATTGGCTTTCCTAGACTGTGAGAGGTTCATAGTTGCATTGAAGTGACGCTACTCAGTAATTATTTGAGTCCAACAAATAACAAATGCTGGTTAACTTGTTTTTGAAAAAAAGAACAAAAACACACAAGTACATACTGACTGACAGATGTAAAAAATTAATTTGCAGATGTTTTGTGGGACGACGTAGAAGACGAAGGGAAAGGAGAAAGAAAAAAGCCTACGAGGAATTAGAAAAGAAAGAACAAATCGAAGATATAGAGACTTGAGCATTGAGTCTTTGAAAGGAGAGAGCCGTGATGAAGACATTGATTGACAAATAGTTGTCAATTAAAAATTCAAATGATAACACTCGAATTTCGATGAAAAGGCCCATTGTTGACTACAGGGAAAGTTTCCTAGTTTTCCCATTCAATTCAAAGTTAAAAAGAGAGAAAACTCACTTACTCACTCATTAACATTTATGACAACTACCAAAGAATACAAATAAACACGACTTTCTCCGCTCCATACCTATAACAGTTACTGTAAAAACGAGATAAAAGAACTTGTAAATACTACAAATGTACAGGATTGTTGAAAGGACAAGTACTACAGAGGGAGAGAAGGAAAGCAGCAGCAGGAGAAAGTAAGGGGGAAGAAAAAGAGCAAAGATTTTTTTTTGAGGGAGGTAAGGGTAAATAATTGGAAGTAACATTGAGTCCTTCCTTCAACTTATTCTCTTGTCGGTTGTGACGTTTTGTGAGGGGATATATATAGGGAAAGATTAACGGTCATCTTGGTAGACTTGGAATGAAGAAATGAGATGTGAAGTTCCGGTCCCCATGGAGCTCATTTTGACTTGCTGATGGCTTTTACACACTAGTAAAGTCACTCTGTTGATTTCAGTGTGTGTGTCCCTTTTAAGAAAAAAAAACAACACACAAAAAACAAAACGGTAATCCAGTCAGTTGACAAAAGGATACATACACGAAATCTGACTCCTGAATGTTTGTTTGTGTATCACAGCTAAAAACTTTAACTAAATATTATATACATTTCTACAGGAAAACTTGCATAATAAATGTAATGACGCCGCTCTCCCTCTCACTTTCGTCGCCAGACTTTCACTCTGACTAGGGAGAAAATAAAATAATCGTAACAATAATCATAACCACGGGATGGAGAAGCAGCTGTATGGAAAACTCAAGAACCTACGTACACAACACTTGTCTAGTATATAACTTGTCGATATTGTTTTGTTCGAAATTCATGAGAAATTTAACTTTGAGACATCCATCTACTACACGTTCCAGACCCGCTTTCCCTCTACTTTCTCATGAACTAACCGGTGAAAGCAAATGAACTGAAGCTACGAACAGTGCTATCCGTTTATTCTTGAATAATAATTATTTTTGAATCACACACACACACAAAGAAAATTAAAACTGGCGTCAATGTGGTGTTGTTACACTTTCTTATTGTAAATTAAAATCCTCACCGACTGGAGAGTATACGCAGCTCATCGAAGAAACTCTATCACGTCAACTGTACTTATCAGCTTTACTCTCCTATTGTTACTACTTTGTGATTTAGCTTCATTGAGCTGGTGAGCTATTAGCTAAATTAAAGACTAATAACTCGTGGCGCGTGTGCGGAATATATATTTTAAAAAATTGTAGCACAGTCAAATAAAATACATCCAGATTGGAAACTTGCTAAGTGGACGCGTTGTTGTATGGACGGAGACGTTTTAAAGAATTTCCAGAGAAAGGAAAAGAAAAACAAAAAGTTAGTGTCACTGTGTGAGAGACAAGAGATACAGGGAAAAGAAGATCGATCGTGCCGAGCGTGAGGCTCTGTAAAAGTGGAACCTTCCTTTATCTTTATATGTGAGAAGCAAATGCAATGCACCGCAGTGAATTGAATAGGGTAAGTTGAGGTTCTTTCCACTTAATTTTTCTCTCTTTTTTCCGCTTTATTTTTTGCTTACTATTTTCTTACTACTGGCTTATCCCATACTATGCACTTTCTCCGGTGTCCCCAACTTACACATTGAAATGTGTAACGCGAGAAAACTTGCATAAATGCAGATGCCTGGGATTTTCTGCATTGTACGTACATAAAATATACTTATTTAATAATGCCATCAGTACTCTTGTTGCACATACAGATACAGCCACCATGATGCCATTATTAGCATTACAGGATTCGGAGTGTTGACTGTAAAAAGTCAAGCTTGTAAGCTTGGCAGTCTTATACTCAACGTATTTTAAAGAATAACACAAATTCAGAAATATAATAGGTATCGTCAGTGCTCCTGACCGGTAGAAACCGAACCGTACTTTGCTACAGAGTGCTACTTAATATCTTATGGATCTGGGCATGTATTGTGTGTGAATGTAGACTCTGTGGGTCTGGTGAAGGAAATTGTGCATGTTCCAGGATTTCTTTGACGTCGGCTTCCGTTTATACACTATCAAACCGACTCCCGACAAAACGGCGAAGAGGTATACAGATAGGGCTTTAAAGAGCCACACTGCTTTACCAGTCCCAGCAAAACTAAGGATAAGCCTACGGTACGCGTTCATAGTTGGAGGCAGAAGTGCACTAAAAGTAATTATATCCATCATTTACGTGCTACTAATGTTGGTAGAGTTGATAGAATTGGAATGTGTATTTCACGAGGGCTAGTTAGCAGGGAATGTGTAAGTAGTAAAATTGCATGAGGAAGGAGACGAGAGGGATGTCTACGGCTACGCTTGCTACCCAAGTAGAACTAAAACTAGTATTCCGTATTCCGTGTATGTAGGTAAGTTGGTGGATTCAAAGTTGATATGTAGTGTATAATTATGTATGCTGTAAGAAGTTTTGAAGGTTCAAGCTTCCCTTGTATGTATGTGTGGGTAGGGATATCTGTAAATACATGGTTGAGTCTGAATGCGGAATTCGTACGGAAGCTCGGTGGAGGTATGTATGAGGGAATTTGTTTACCTATAATTACGTCCCATATAGGGCTCTTTCACTGGTTTGTAGAAAACCGAGTGAAACTAATACAGTTAGTGAAATCAGGCGAGGTTTGGGAAACGACGAGCCAACGAAGGAGCGAACAAGCAGCATGGCAAAGTATGTTGCTCTGCTACGCCATGCCATGCACTTCAGTGTTTTGTAGTGAACACGGGAGAAGAGAGGACACGAAGAAAGTCTGTAGGAACCCCAACGTAAACGGAGACCGAAACTTGGGTGTAAATGTGTGCACATCTGCCTGACTCCTTTCGTCTCACTAATTGAGTGTCCCGAACTCAGGGCCGCATAACGTCTAAAAGGCACACCTTTCCTCCAGATATCAAATAGAAATAGGCTTGAGCAGTGGAAGAAGGGCCAAGTGACCGGACCCATGTCTGACCTACGAGGCCTTTTCAGCCCTTCGATCCTGATTCACTCCGTATACCTATGTGGTTGGGATTAGTTTGGGCTTCTGTTTTGGTTCTGGCGAGTGGGTTTCTGCTTGTGACACGTCCATTTGTAGACAAAGATGCATCAAGATCCATGCTCACCACATCCCACACCGTACAGGGAGAGCATCGCATCATTGGGAGTCCAAAGGCCTTTAAGGGTCTGGCTGGTAGATTGAGAATTTTATTACATTGGAAAATCTCGAACCTTTATCCATGCGTACACTCGGAGGACTGTCACATCCGACGCAGCAAACAAGGAGCTAGGCAAGCAAGGAAGGAGTGAAGTCTGATGGGAATTCGTTCCGCCTAAAGATTTTCAGGCATTCTCTACTCTCTCTGTCCTACTACAATTCCAACTACTACGTCTCAGCTACAACTCTGCTCTCTCTCTATCTCTCTCTCTCTCTCTCTCTCTCTATCATGGATTTTATTCTCCTTGTGCAGTTCTACGTGCCATACGTACGCTTTCGGCATGCATTACCTATCTACCTTCCCGTCAGTCCAAGTCCTAGTAGGTTGTACGAATGCAAGACATAAAATAATGGTCCTCTCCCACCCCTCTTCAATTCATATAATGCAGGTTTCCACTCCAATCCATATGTAATTGTGCCACCGGTTTTCATTTTAAATGTCAAAACATGCTCTTTATCAACTATCCTTAATGAATCGGGGGGAAACTTGTATATCTCCGCTGCTTCCACGCTCCTCTCATTTCATTCCTTTTACCTCACTTTTCCCTTCCCAGCCAGGCTTATACATACATTTACATGCTGTCCCGCTCCATTCCCACGAATTTATCTGGAATTATATTTTATTTTGTTGCCATTGCTCAAAAGCCAAGCCCTTGTAGAATTTGAACAACTTTTTAACGACACAATTATCAAAGTTTTCTTATAAAGTAACTTTACGTGCTTGCATCCTCTTCGTCTTAAAACCTTTACTTTCGACAAAATCCTGGAGCTCTGAAATATGATGAGCTACACTACAGGGCCACCCATGATTCCACGTACCATAAACCAATTTGAAAAAAATATTCTTGCTACAGTCAAAATGGTTTGGGCGTCCTGACTCCAAGTAGACGTTAAATAGGGTGCAACACTAATAATGTTAAGATCCCCGGTCAATGTCAATACAATGTGATAAATTGAAGCCTAAACTGACGAAATGAATGATGAAAATGAACATCGCCGACACCCGAAACCCTCACCCAACGCTGTACCAGCAGACATGGCTCATAAATATGCTCACACATTTCATTATGCAATTTCTAGCTAACACATCTCAAACACAACGAGTCCTGGCACACACTTGTTTACGTATGTAAATGGACCCTCTTACTATTAGCTACGTTGGCTACATTTTTTTGAGTGAATCACACACTATATACATGGTCAAATCAAAAGATTTGAAGCAAACAATGCAAATAGCTACACGTAACTCTTTGCATAACCAAAAAAGTTCTGAATGGAATATTTTGTGTCCTTTTTTGAAAACTGTGTAGTTAGGTTTTTTGCACTGTACATAAAACTCGAGTCAGTTCAGTCGTAGTTCATTGGGGAAAAAAAGTATTTTTTCTAAAAGAAGAAATTCAGCACAAACTGTGTATAGGTACGTATAGGCATGGAGTAGAACTTGGTATAGACTGAAAAGGACAAAAAATACCAGTGATGTGAGGCCAGCATGAGACAGTTAGGAGGGCTCAGGGCTTTTTAATATGTAAATATGCACCATGCAGATGGTGCGGATGCATGGGACATTATTTTTCCATGTGGATGGTATACCCAAGCATATATGTATGTATGGCACGCTATAACTTGACTTTGCAATGTAAGTACATTCAAGTAATAAAGTGTGAGGTAGGTATAGTTATATTTAGTTTTACATCCCCCTCAGTTCTATATGGGAATATGGGAAATATGAACCAGGCAAGTCGATGGTGCTAGGAGCATAAAATAAAAATCGTTTTGCAAAAAAAAAAGTATATAGTGTATTCGTATTCGTTGAAGAGCCATAAATATGAAAGAAAGAGCATATCAAGAGAAAGTCGGATTTAAAAAGCTACTGAACGTTGTCGCGTGCGTACAACGACTTTTGAAGGCTGTTGGCTTCTTTCCATTTTTTGTCGATAAATGACTTCCTTTGAAACTTGGAGTGTATTAATTTGAGACTGTGAAGTTCCTATCTATTTCGCTTGTTCCCTCAACCACACCATACCATTTACTATAGGTATACCATCTACCGATCTATGCGCCGTAGCTAGGAAACCTTACTATAATATAGCACTACTGCCATACCATATACCCAACGAGCCACTCTATCTCTCCCAGCACTTTTTTTTGTCGATGAAAAAACTTTGAAAAAAGTTATTTTGCCAAACTAAGTCAAGCCAAGCCAAGCCAAGCCAAAGAAAAGCAAAAGAAATCTATGAAATTAAATAATTAATTTTCTTCACTACACTGCACCATTACTATCACAAAACCACCGACTCAACCACCACAAACTTTGAACATTAGTCAATAATATTTTCTCACAATTCTCACCCAAGTAACAGTATCAATCATAATCGTACGTACGTTCCTACCTACATACCTATATATACACTACATACGTCCTTCACAAAGTCCAAATTTAATGCGATGAAACCAGAAAAAAAATAAAACCAAAAAAAAAGAGGTACACTTGACAAAATATCAGAAGGTGAAAGCAAGTTGGCTTGGGCTTTAATGTCCATGTCGATTATAAAAGGTGGAGGAATCGAGCGTAGCATTACATTCAAGAGAAAAGTAGGTACGTTCCAATGCGGTCCAAGTACCTCGCCTCACGTCAGCAGGACAGATAAACATATAGCCGACCAGTATACTTTCCCTATAGCTTGGTTACAAGTCTACGCCCTGTATGCGTACATATATACTGCCGACGTATGCCCCACTACTAACTCTATTTTGTTGTTCCCAGTCCGACATTTTTGTCAACATTTTACTCCCGCTTCTCATCCCTAAGATGGGTAGGGTACATAAATATGATGAATATATGCCTTTCAATCGTTTCAAACTTTCTTAGCTTTTGTTAGGATTTTTCCCTCCTACCCATCTTTATTGTCTGCGACCCCAGAAAAGGTTGAGGAGCAGGGTAAAAAAAAAGTGAACAACAAAGCGGAGTAACTGTAGCATCCGCATTGCATAAATAAAGAATTTTTTTTCGGAATAAATGCTTCCCTTGTCCCTTAGCAATGTAAGTTTTCCCTTGGCTTTACCTTCTAGTCCCATTTTACAGACACCGAACATTCTATTCCAAGATTGTCCAATATCTACATGTAGACTTGAGAATTCTGCGACCAGAGACATTCAGCTCCTTTTGTACCAGGACCATGACATTACTTGTACTTGAATTCTATTTTTATTTCACGCTACGGATATAACAATTTAAATAATCGGGTAACAGAGGACGGCTTACTGCAGAAGGACGTTGGCTAAGTTGCTTTTCACTCGAAATAATGACAGATTAGTTTACTCCAATAGTTGTGACTTGCTTCTCTGCCACGTTCGAAAAGCCCAGCGAACGATGCTGTCTGGTTAATAGAAGTAAGGAAGGGAATAGAGGTGAGAATATTAGGAGCCTTGTAAATATAACGTTGTAGGATTTTGGTTTAAAAATACCTTTTAAAAAAGTTGAAAATAAAAATAATAGTAAAAAAGTACAAAAAAAACATAATATTACGAATTAGGATATTCGAGAAATGTAAAAATAGATTTACACCCTTTGAAAGAGTTACAATGTGTTATTTACACATTTCGGAGAAACAAGTCTTTTGCACAACGTCTTTCTTGACAGGTCCTTTATTGACAGCTGAATTTTTTATAAGAGAGCAAGGCGTGATACTGACAATTATAGAGATAATTTATTTGCATGGCAACTATGACTAGGGATTGTAGACTGTGAGAATCTTAATCCTCGGCCCCCATAGGACTATAAACTACCCATGCCTAGGTAGTTTATCCTCCTATGAAATAATAATAATCATGATTCCCATTTCTCTGTCTGTGGTCGCTCTGCTAATCTTTCTCCCGGGTTACGTCCAAAGTTGGCCCCGTAACTTTCTATTTGTTCACTCTCAACTTGAGTCAGCCAAGAAGTCATCGCTCATTGAAGGGGTGAGTGTGAGTGTTTGTGTGTGTGCTTGTCTGAATGAACTCAATTAAGTTAACTACTTTCATTCTCAGCTCACTGTAGTTTTGTAACGACGAATAAATAGAGATAAACTCTGTTGGTTCTGGTTGGTTGTGATCATTCATATTCATGGGGATTCGTGTGAACGGGAGAGAATAAATAATTGGCCTGGCTCAAAGTGTAAACTGTTGCTGGCTCTCTCTCTCTCTCTCTCTTTCTCTCTCTCTCTCTCTGCATCATTATTATTATGCAAGATTTATGGCCATTAATTCTCAATGTAAACAAACTACATAGAAGAGAGTGAGTACGAGTACGGAAGCTGTGACGGAAGGAACCATCCATGGTCAACGTTGGTAAATACATTTTTCATTTTGTACAATCTTATTAGAGATTAAAAACATTTTCATTTTCATAAATCTTTTTCGTCTAAAAATAAACACAAGAGGCAGAGGGGCAGGGCCCATCAGCCATCCGACAATCAGTTCACAACGTCCGTAGACGACTCGTTCTTTCAGAGCCCAGAGCTCAAAGTCTTAATTTGTACCCTTAATCCCTGGCTTGTGAAACTTTTTATTACGCTTGGAAAAATAATTTGGTTGCATTTGTATTCATGAAGTTATAATAATTTATATCAAATATCAGGAAATCAAAGTGTAATCTCAGGTTAGATTTGAACATACTAGACAAATTTTTGTCTATGACGAAAATCAAAATTAGCTCTACGTGGTTAGAAATGTTGTTTTGACTAAGTAAGTAGGGAGCAACTCTATTTCACGTGGACTGCTTGGCCCCGTATCTCCAAAGGAATGTCGAGGTACTTGCCTCCTTTCTTTCCATATCACGATCGTTACCATGTTAATAACTAAATCCCATTCAAAATTTATACAAGTTCTACATTTCTCGATTTTTTTATCGTTGGCTTAGCTTCACGAATAGGTAAACACATGATTTTGCTTTTTTGGGTCATAGCTTTCACTTTTAGATTAGAGTTGTTAAAACGGAGTATATGAAGGTAGGGGAACACTGGGAAGTTCGTGGTAGCCGCCGTAACGAGCTGGAGGAGTTGCGAAAAGCAAGGGAAGGGTAATTTATAATGCTGTGAGAGCAAAAATGAACCGACAAGGAAAATAAAAACGAATTTTTGCCATTAGCGAAATGTCACTTTGAGTCTGGAGTGGTAAGTCTTGAGTAGTGATAGCATGTGAATTTTCTTTTTGTTTGAATTTATTTCTAATGTATACTGGCTACAGCTAATTATACATAAAAAAACATCAGTCAGACCACTCACTCGGTTGATATAATATTTAGTGTACCTAGGTAGGGAGCTTATCTATCACTACAGGCTGAGGGTGAAGTGAGGTGAAGAAAACTTGAATTTGACATATATGTATACACATATGTAAATTATTAGATTTTAATGTTTACTTTTAGACCATTTATTTAGTGATTTGAGGAAAGTGCTATCAAGGTATAGAAAGAAAGGAAACTATCAGTATTTTGTAAACTGTAGGTTAGCTTATTCCATTTACCTACACGTTCGTAGTGGCTGGATAAAAAAACGAAGCCTTGATGATGGGAGCAGTAGGCAGCATCTAGCATCGCATCGGGCTACGTCCTTACCCTTTTTATCTCCACCATTATAAATTAAATTTATTTAAATCAAAATATGTTTTGTATTAAAAATCATGGGAGCTTGTTTGAATTGTTGATTTGTCGTTCTCGCGTGATTGATTTAGCATTTAAGTATAGTTGGAGGAAGTAAAAAAAATTAATTAAACACCTAATTTGCTTCCAGACATATAATGTACAGGCTACACATTACCTAGCTGACCAGCAGCCCTAGACTCCATCTATGCCCTCACTATTCTCTCTAGCTTCCTTTTCTAACTCGGTCTACCTGACTACACAGAGATCAGGCTGTTCGGAATGTAGCCAGAGCCGCAGTGAGCCAAGCTCCAATAGTGTAATCCCTAGACTAGTGATTCCACCCCGAGCCCACCCGTCCATCTTTGCATTAGACTATACAAAGTTTCTGTTTCTATCAATTCAAGGAAGGAAAAGATTCTTTAGTCAGAAAAAAATATATTTTGTCAGCGAAGGAGCGCGAGAAAATGTTTTGTTGGTAGTTAACATTGCATTGGAGCGGCGATTGAAGCCTTTGTATTGCAGAAAATTCAGAATTTGTTGTAGCAAAATTAATTCTTTTCTTGAGTTACATGCTCGATGCTGCGTTGTAAAAAGCTGCGAACAAAAAAATTATGCCTGATAAATAGCTGCTAAAAAGGAAAATTTTCGCTACTACTATTTCACTGGAAATAAGTCTGTTAAGATACTCGTTCTTTGCTGCTGGAAGCAACATATTTGCTCAAGTCAACTGCCCCCCTGCTTTGAAGCAAATCTGTAAGATCAAATGATATGCTTCTTACTTTTCCTCCTTGTTAATTTTCTAATAAAGATCCAACGTAATGAGATCAAAGAACGTTTGCGTGATAGCTAGTTATTTAGATGCTGCTATGGTACATTCGGTTAGTAATGAACAAAACTGAATAATTATGAAAGATTGAACCCGGGCGCGGGAAAGCGAACGGAGAAACTTTGCTTATGATGGATTTCAGCAATTGGCGGACTAACTTTCATTCTTGCTGATAGTTGAGGCCATTGCATCGAGAATAAAGCGTTTCCATTTGCATTTTTACAAAGCTGTTAAATTTTGAATACAGTATATTTGGATTAAAGAATTCAGTAATGCGTTTAACAACGATTTGTTTTGTGCAAATGAAAATCACCGGAATCCTGCGTTGCATTACGCAGGACTGCGATGACTACTTATTTTAAGCGCCTTCAATGAAAATTCCGCTTCTTTTGCTACCTCGCCTCCTTCTACAAAGCTCACAAGCGGCGGCAGAGTGGTCAAATATGTTTTATTCGTATGTGCCTAGGTACTTACCTATACCGAGGCATCATTTTCTATGCCCACCGATGTGTACTATACCTATTAGATAATTTGCGAGCAGCTTCGTACTGGCACACTATTTTCTCAGTTTTTCTTTGTGAACAGTTTTTATGATCCGAAACGGATCCGAATCTAAAACCCAAATCGTATCGTAATGACTAGAAAAAGATCAATCAAAAAGCAACGACTTGAATCAAATGAACTTCCGATAAAAGTTGTTGACGGTTTTTTGTGTGGATGGTTGTACACTTTCTTTCCCATTTTGTTTGCTCTACTACACATATACATACGCTAATCCAAGGATATTATATATACATACATAATATATACCTTAATAGCTGCGACCGTACCAGCGACTATTACATTAGTAAACACTAGTACAAGCAAATACCTTTCTCTTTCAGCCCTTTCTTTACCATTTTTATTGCACGTCTGACCTCTGCGTATGCTCACGTACATGACGTATCCCGTATATAATTTTATTTTTGTATACGTTCACATGGTTGGTTCCAGCCAAGGAAAACAAAACAGTCTAAACTAGGCGGCGAAAAGTAAATGCCTCCACAGAAAGGGTTGTTGTTGAAAAAAGGTTGTTCCCAAATAATAATTCATAAACCATACTAAAGAGATATCTTAAAAGACTAGGCCGCTTTAAAAAATTGATCAGAAATTAGAATGCGTGATAAAAAAAATCAAAACTTAAGGAACTTCACGGTTCGGATTTTCTGGAGTGAAGCAAGATTGTGAGAGCTTTGAATTAAGTGCGACTATGACTATAGAGCCAAATGTACAGGTAGGTACTTATTAATATTGATTTTGTTCAAGAGAAACAAAAAAAAGTGTATAAAACGTAGCTGAATTATTGAATAAAAAGGAAATTCGACTACTAGCATAATGCATCTGCTCTTTTCATGAGCAAAGCTTGGAACAATGTGATAAGCGTACACAAGATCGGTACAGGAGATAGGAAGCGGGATGTGCTCACGCACTCGTATGCAGCGCGACGTTAGAACTGTCAATAATAAAAGGACAGAGTGGAAAAAAAGGGAATAAGGGACTGAAAAAATCTAAGTTGTGGAGAATGAGGTAAAATTGAAGTTTATGGTTATGATTAGGGGAAGAGAAAGAGAAAGTGAGTGGAGAGGGAAGTCGTCATAGGTATAGAATCATTAGAAAAGGAAATGGAGAAATGCAAAGCAAGAACTGTAATCATGCTGAGCTACTAATTAGGCTAATTTACTGACTAAACAGTCGCTCCAGTTACTAAAGATTTCGCCTCATATCCCCTTCCTTTTTCTACATGGCCATCTATGCCTTCATCCGTCCATCCATCCATCCATCCATTCATGCATCCCAAGCATTTCATCGCAATGCCTCCTGCCTTGTCTATAGTTTGCTACAAGTCGAGTGCTCAACTGAGCTGAGCTGAAAGTTGAACAGAGTTGAGCTGAGGCATTAATCCTTTCATTTTAGTCGACAGTAGTTATGCACAGACAACTACTCCAATGATCCCCAGCTCTTCACCAACTCCTCGTCTCGCTCCCTCAATCTCTAACTCTAACTATTTTCTATTCACTCACTTATTTTCCCCAGCTTTCTCTACATCTCTCTCATATTGGGTCTCTCTATCCCATCTCACGAGACAGAATTTATAAATGTAAGAGAGTGAGTGAGTGAGTGTGTGCTCGAATACGCCTTCCCATCGCTGACACAAAGATTTTAGGCTTGCAACAAGATGCATTCACTTTCACCGTACTTTCACTTTACTCTTTCTCTATATACCGTCTCGTACTCCCCGACTTGTCTTTTGCCAAGGCTTGGCATTCTGAGGCCTGAGCGTGTAGTCAGATTACGAACTATGGACAAACTAAACACTGACTGTGTAGCAGCCTAGTAGGCAGTAAGGTACCTTACCTTCTTTAATACAGTCCCAATTTTACATATCCAGCTTGTGCTTACCTACTACTCCATGAAACCTATGGAAGAAAGGATTGATGAGAGTTTATCTGGCAAGAAAAAGTATGCCAGAAGAGTAGAAAGGGGAAAACATGGTCCAGATTTTAATGACACTTTCGAAGAAATTTTATTCAAAAAAAATCCAAGGAGTGTAGTTGAAATAATGAGATAGAGGAACTGAATAGGACTAGAGGTTAGATTTCCTTTTTTTTATCTCATCATGCTCAGCTTTATTATTCCTCGTAAGAAGAACAAGACGAGGCTGGAAGGAGCATGTCTAATGCTTAAGCATTATTATGCAATGTGTAGAAAAACTCCTTATTTACCTTCCCTGTCAAGTCAATAAGCTTATGCCCGGGATTTTTTATCGAGTGAAAGCTCCTTATGAGATCATCTATTCTCTATTTTCTACCGTGGCAACGGCTGCAGCTCCAGCCCAAGTTCACCGCATCCAATCAATCCATCCAACCATCCATTTGTAGAGCTTTCAGACACATCCCTAGTATTGTGTGGAATCGCTTGTTGTTTCAACTTGCATGCAAAATATGAAAGAAATTACTTGAAAATTTAAAAGACGCCTCAATGAAAACTAGGATAAGTAAGATAAAAAGATGTTTAATATTTGAAAATATTTTAAATTTATTCTGTCGCGTTTTCTTAATTATGAGAAGGGAAATCTTTTTGGAGGTTCTGAATCTCAAGTACCCTTTCTCTTGACTACGCAGGATAGCCTATCTCTCTCCCTTCTTGTTTGTCTTCTTTTATTTTTGGGCTGAGTGACTACGTTGAGCTGTCAGGGGCACGATTCCTTTGAATCGAATAGTAAGAGTGCGAAGTAGGCATGCAGGCAGACAGTCGACAGACTTAGAAATGAATAGGTACATGGGAAAAATTCTTGAGAAGAAGTCGTGGTGGAGTGTAAGGGAAGTATAGACGCATAGAATCGACGGTGGATCGATGAAATCTGATCGGTGAGCTTCAAAGCAACTAGGACTGCCACTACCACCACCTCAGCCAGGAGTCAGCACATGGAACTACGGGCTGTAGTGCCCTACTAGGACCTACGCCGGATTAAAACCATCCCACAGTCAACGTTTGTATACGGCCGTAATATGTGAGGCAGGGGAAAAATAATGAGAATTTCCATACGGTTCTTTTCCTTCCTCGACTCGCATCGCAGTGTGCGCTAGACCTGAAACGCGGAGTGAGTTTGTGTGTAGAATAAAGTTTTCAACGACCTCTCTTCTACGTATGCTCCCTATGTACCTAAGAACTCCGTCCCACTTTAAATATATCAAGAGAAAGAAGGAAAGTTTACACACTTTACATTTTACTCGTAGGCCAAGGTTAGCCATGAAATTTATTGGTTATACCGCCTATTTTCAAATCGTTTTCATTTTCCCCTCTTCAGAATATTAATTAAAGAACTCAGTTTGTGAAGGGAATATTTAGCTGTCAGGGAAGTCAGGATCAACTAATGTTCTCCAAAAATGTATGCTCAACAAGACAATTACAGACTAGGGCAAAAAATGGTTCAGACCATTAATACGGAGCCTTCTAAATTTTACATTGACGGTACGAATCAAGTAATGTGCATTTTATTCCTGCTGCTGAAGTGAATATAAAACAGCAATATAAATAATGCCAAAATAAAAGTCAATAAAATCAAGCATAGCTAAGCTGCACGATTTCACTGTAAAAACTGTTCGTAGTAGAATACTTGGAGAGTAGTTCCATTTATCGACATTTCGAAGATACTTAAGGTTCGTTTCTTCTGTCAAAATCAAAATGTATTGGCAAGCTTTTTATATTGAAGGGGAAATTTCCTGCACCGGAATTTCGCACAGTATTCGTACATTTTGCTGTACATACATTCACGTTTCTGACTAAAAGGACTTTGAGTGACTTTTTGTGGCAGTTCGAGTATTGATCCAAATAGATATGAACTAATACTACAAATTAATTTAGGTTTATTAACCAGAAGGCAAATACTAGGTGCGAAATCCAGCAAAAGCTATGCTCAAAGTCTGGGGTTTCAACCTACAACTTCTATCCAAAGGACTTTCATCTACAGCGATCGTTTTGGTATAGGATGCGAAAATAATGCTTAATTTTCCATCCTCTTCCACTTAAACAAAAGAGTATACAATGTGAGAGCCGAGGTCTTGACAGTTACAGATCTACTCATTACTTTCTCCATCATCTATTCATATGCAAGAGCGTAGAAATTTTATGTCAAAGTCATTTCCATTGTTCATCCAATATGTCCCACCAAACAGCACAGTAGCGCACATAGCCACGATGATAAAGTAATTCCAAGCTCTTTCTTTCTTAGGGTTTAGTTTTCTTTTGAGAAAAGCTGAGAGCAACCATAGGTTGTGGAGTAATGTTCTCAGGCATATCTCCATGCATACGTTTCCCCGCCGACATGTAGACGACCCCTGCCTATAAGCAATTTGCATATCAGAATGCAGATGGGACAGGAAAAACTTTGTACAGCTATTGAATAAATCACATAATTATTTAGATGCCGCCAAATTACGTGCTGACACTGGGAAAAAATGATGTGTCAAACTCAAGAGCCTTTCTAAAGGATATACACGAGGGTGTGGAAATGATCATGGATAGCATATTGAATTTCTTTGGATTCGTTTCAAGATCAATAACTAGGGATTCCAGCGCTAGACTGTAAAAAATTCTCACAAGTTCCACATCAGCGTGGCTCCTATATATTTGAAAATAAAATTCAAAATCCTCAGACCAAAGGGATGTAAGAATGCAGTGGAGAAATCGAGGAAAATACCGCAGGGCTTGTGTGTACTTTTATTTCAGCAGTATTATTCTTTATTTTTTTTTTTAACTTTTTATTCAAATTTCCCGGCACCTTGGTTTACAAAAAGTTGAAGCCTGCACTACACGATATAACTTTTTCCAGTTATTAAAACGTAAGTAATGGAGTATGATAGTGAGCGTATTATTAGTGGAGCTAGTGACCGTAGACACCTAATATATGTTTGTGGTGAAAGAGAGAAGTGTTAGTGGGAAGTAATTTTTCGAATTGTGTTTCACTTTCGCGTAAACGTTGTCCATAATGAAAGCTAATTTGAAAAGAAAGAAAGTAGAGGATGAAGTTTGAAATAAGAGAAAGGAGAAAAGTAAGTAGTGACTAGGTAGCATCAAGAAATGATGTGTCGTACGTGCAGAATATTAGAAGTACGTCCCAATCTACCTTTCGTAAAGCTTTCTAGTTCTTCGTGCCTGTCTAGCAGCGGCAGTGGCAGCATGGAGAGCCTACTTGGTTTTCTCACAGTGTCCTTCATTTGTATGGTCATATGTTCCATTCTGCTCCACTCTGTACTCTGTCCCGAGCTACGTGCATACGGGGAGGAAGAAAGTAGAAGAATATAATATTATTACTTGGTCATGTATGAGTTACGTATGTGGTTGCATGGATGGAGGATGGAGGGCTGCCTACGTAAACATATTACATAGATCTACTTTCACCCAACAAGATAGTCAGGTATTAGGCTATCAGTTGTAGTATCCACTAACCTGAGACGTACTTACAAAGTAGGGATGAAGGCCGTAGCTTTGTAAAGTTGAGCTATACTTCTAGAGAATACTTTTGCAACTTTGCAGATACGGATGTAGCCATAGTGCACATCGAAACTGTAGAAGATGAGCGAGAAAGAAAGACGAGAGTATAGACGAGAGATGTTGGCTTGATGCAGGTACGGACCAAGGAGTAGAAGGAGCAGGAGATCAGATAGTGTGTAGCAAAGATTGGCAAGTAAGAAACCGGGGAAAATGTAGGGAAAAGAAGAACGTGACGTGATCCTATCTGCAGGCTCTCCATGTAGGTACTAATCTATCTAGAAACTGAAATGCGGCCTAAAGTGCATATAAATATATGCATGGAAGGGACGGAGCTGAATGTATCTCCACCTTATTGACGTATATGTACAGACTGGAGCCTAAGACTATCTTGAAGCACTGAGAACTCATAGTTGCTTCTCTTGCCCGCATCTTCTCCTTCCCTTCCAGTTGGACGTTTCCTTCTCCATCTCAACTCAGCTCAATGTTGGCGGATGACTTGCATAGTATAGTAAGACATGAAAAGAGAAAGAGGGCGAGAAAGCCAGAATCTGCAAAGTCTCAACCAGGGGAAGCTAGATCCACAGAGGGAAAGCAAAGCAAACTAGAGGAGAGGCAGAAAGTTCAGGGAATTAAGAGCAGGAGAAAGGTAGATATTTTTTATAAAGTGGTGAGAAGAAATGCCGGAGTATGAATCCGGGTAAATTCCAGACCAATGCTCTGCTAGGCAAGTATAGACTGTATCTGTAGCTGGGTCTGCATAAAGAGCTTTTACGGCTGCACATGTAGTCTATCATCATACGATCCCTCACACTCCCTCCCTTCTGTCTCTATACTTACATAATTCATATGGTTAACTATACGTCTGCTCTCTGGCTTCCCAACCTTTCCCTTTTTCTACAATTTTTCTCTCCAGCTCTGTTTATCTCTATCCTTATTTTCCTTTCCTTCGCTTTTTCTTCCTCCGCTCCGCTCTCTCACTCCACTGTGGTCTACTCCTCACAGTTCTAGGTTCATCTTATTCATTCCATTTCTAACCTAAATACAGCACAGAATAAAAAAACTCGGTCCCTCTACCAGATATTATCAAAGAGATTTCCTTTACACTTTCACCATCGCTTTATTTATTACCCATGCTTATCTTCCATTTCATACGCTTCTTCATTTCCTTGCTTTTCCTTTCCGTATCCTCACATTACATTATATTACATGACATGACATGGCAAGGCATTGCATTTATCATGTTTTCTGGTATCGCACTAATACCCATCTCAACCACTTTCTTTATCCTTTCAGGGTCAAAGATGCAGCGCTTTCTGTAATTATAAGACTAGTCTGCAGTCATTGTCAACCCTTCACTTCACTTCCTTTACTGATTTCCTATGCATCTCCAATGACCATTGAGACGCGCTCAAATGACTGGGAGCATTTAAAAGAGCATAGGTGTGAGTAAGAGGGGTTATGGGCTCACTTGTTAGTTTAGCAAAACAAGAGTACTACAAGCTTCCACCTTCCCCTTCTTATAACTAATAAGACCAATTTCGAAGTTGTATGGCAAGAAGTTTTACCACCCATGTGTAAGTCATTCATCGGAGCAATGTCTACGTATCTAGATGGGAGCGGAGAATAAAAAAAAGTGAGGAGTAGATACAATGCATAGAAGTGGGGGAAGGAAAGGTGAAGGAATTATGTGTGAAGGAATTTATGTTCACCATTTGCGCTCTCCATACTGATTCGGACTGGGAAAGTAGAGGGAAGCTGAACTAGCTTCTCAGTCCTCACTACTTACCCATGTTATATGTATTTATATGTGTGTGCTGGCGTAGTTTGTTGTTTAGTTCAGTTTCGTTTTCTCTACATAGTCAAGGGAAGTCATGTGAAATGAAGTGAAGTGAAGCAAGCCAGCGTAGGACTCATAAATTGTCGTTTGTGACTTTGGGCAAAATGCAGTTGAAAAGGGCTAGGGGTATATACACACACGTAGAATATAGAGTAGGTAATTATATACTGTGGAGCTCGTCACTACATACCTAGCAATAATATGGTAACAATAAGGTAGGTTTGACTACATCAGACCACTCACTCTGGCACTTACTCCCGGCATCCTGTTGTAGCCACATATTCTGTTTTCATTAAAGTCGTTCATTGCACTTAAAAGGACTTACTGGGACAAGGAATATATGGCAGTTGAAATAGTTTGAATATTATTAATTTTCCACGACGATTGCTCATCTGCATAAATAGCTTATCGTTCCTTTCATTTGGACGTAGGTACATATGTGGTGGTTGGAGAGGAGCGCGAGGATGGATATTCATGGGAACTTTCTCTCCAACTTCCCTATGATTCCCCTTGCACAGTTTTACAGTGGTTTTCAGACTTGAGAGTCACACGTCCTCGTCAGTCTTGTACTGTCGCTTCGTCGCTCGGAATATGGAAACAACCAAAACTAAACAGCACTACAAGGATTCCTACTCTACTCTCATCTTGTGGTCCTGGTAATTTATTCAAATGCACACCGTCAATCTTTCACGGTGGCTGCTCTCGATCCTTAATGCTTTTACCATTTTTGTTTTTTATTACACTTTCCCCTCACTATCTAATCACATCTCACATCTACAAAATTACTCAACTCGAAAATCCTCTCCAATCCTTCCGTCCCTATTTCATCAATGAGCCCGAATGGGATCTACCTGATCAGCTCAATTCAAGCCCTGGCCTACGCGTCTGTCTGTCTGGGATGGGAGTGCCGACCGCAAGCAGTCGCTGCCCTACATAGTCATTTATTGCTCAAAGATATGCACTTGAAAAAGAATTACTGAGTTCTTGCTCTGATTTAGGAGTCTGGATGATGTAGTCTCGACCCAGCAATAAAAATTCAAGTACATACATGACTGCGGAATTTGAAAATATGTATGCCTGCAACAGGGAGCTAATGAGCCACGAGAATGTCTTTGTTTTAGAATGGAATCGTTCTACATGACATCCTTGATCAATATGTCTATCATTATTCTAGCAACAGCTTTCTATTTTAGGCGAAATTGGGATTATTCTCCTCTCCTTAGATTACAAATCCTATTTTATGTGAGTGTAGCGGTGGCGGTAGAGTATCCTCCATCAGCCCTGTGCGGCAAGGTATTTAGAGCCACACCACATTCTTCTATGACCGTGCTACGTCTGTATCTTTATGCATGTGTAGTATGACAGAACATGCTGAGGACTGTGTAGGACGGAGCCTGTGCTTATCACAGTGTACAGAGATAGATGGATTAGTATTTTGGAATACGGTCGTTACGTTTTCGTTTTCGTTTTCAACTCGGATTTAAGAGTGAATGCTTCCAGAGAGAACCCCCCCACATTCCGGCTCCAAACTTGCGTTCTCCTCTATTGGTCTTGAAATGATGATCATGTAAGTGGGAGAGTGAGAGCAACCAGAGCCAGAGAAGTAGATATAGAAGTAGTAAGCCGCGGTGGTTTGGTTTGCCAGGAACATTTCCAATTCCAATCAAAAGCTCTAACATTTCAGGCTTTCTCCCTTCTAACATGTTACGTCTGTCTGTTGTGCTGATTGTGGATCCTGGATCCCTTATACTCCGCGTACTCTGGGCACTGTCAGCTCTTTGTTTAGCTCCCTGCGTTTACATAGCTTTCTACTTTCTGCTTTTACCATAACACCTGCACGCAGTTCCCTTGGAGTGCAGGGAAAGTGAAGCAGGACGGAAGACTGGGGTGGAGGTCTAGTGACAGTGTACACTGTGCAGTACATACATTATACATTTGACTGGTGAGTGGGTAACGTTCTCAATTCCCAGAAATTTTATTCATCCAACCCCACGATGGTCACAATAGACTATTATTCCGGATCAGACGTGCACAAACAACTTGCATTTGTTTGTGATTATAGATAGAGAGTTGTTTTGTTGCCTAACCGAGACGTACTGTCTACGTATGTATGTACATGTATGTGTCTATAATTGTCTATCTGTAGAGTTGATAGTTGTATCTGCGGATGTACTTTTGGCTTTCCATTTAGAAGATCAACACACAGGGTATAAGCGGCGTGTATGCCTCCATGCATACACGTGCCTCCCTATTGTGCATGTGTGTTCATCGTGAGTATTGGAGTCCATCGGTCGGGAAAATGGAAGATCGCAACGTCAAAAACAGTTTGTAGGCTGGAGGGCATGAGCTGAACTCAGCTCAATAGTCGACATCATCCACTATCGCAATCATCCTGTGCATCACACATCCCAGCCCCAGAAAAGACATAACAGAGCGAGATGCGATGCTACTCTGCTCCACTTCGACTCTGGAAGACGTGCCGTGCATAGAAGGATTGTCATATGGAAATGTAGACAAAACGAAAATCCAAAGTGGAAACCGCAAACTAAAGATTCCAGAATATGAAACAAACGCATGAAAACTTCATAGAATGTAGGAATGGTCCAATGCTCTGCCGCTAAACTTATACGATTATGTACAAGTAGAAAAGGAAAGGAGACGCAGGGAGGCAGTGCAGTGGTTGCCGTCTGCGTTTGCGAATTCTTTTTCAAATACCAATCGAATTTCATCCAGCCTAAATCTTCCACATTTGTCACCCTGATTCTCCTATTCTCCAGTCTTGGGTCCACGCTTTCTCTTTACCATAGAGGCCGCTTTACTAAATTCCTATTAAAGCCCCCAAAAATTTCCGAATGGCAAAGCAAAACAAAATCATATTGTAACATTCCAGAGTTGACTTATTCGCACAATAAAGCGCGTCTAATCATCTAAATACGACATAATTAGAGTTATCCTACACCTTTAGTAATTTGAAAGTGACAGGACAAGTGCCCGTGGTTGGTTTCTTCCGTGTTTGTTGAATGAGAGGATCAAAGGGAGTCATCTGTCAAAGAGGCGCTATTTGTAAAATCCCTCTGATCTCCTTTGCTTTCCCTAATACCTGGATAGTGTAAATTTCTTTTGTTTTTGTGGTTTTACCCCCAAGATCCAAAGGTTGTATATCGATTTCGATGAAAATGAAACCCTTTCCAAAATGCTATGCATGTACACACAAGTATGTAGTTGCGAGGTAGAAAGGGAGATGGAGATGGCTATTGTACGCCGATCCGGAAAATATAGAGTAAATTTATTAGCTTCGCTAATGTTTCTACCCTGTCAACGAAAAGGAGAAGGAGGAGGAGGACGCGGAAGTTGGACGGAGACCTGAACAATTCAAGTGCTCATAATAAGTGTGATAAAACGTGAAGTTCAGTTCATTCAAATTCAGAGGGCGGAAATAGAACTTTCCTTGACCAGTCCTAGTAGAAGTGAGCCCCTGAGAGAGACAGAGTGGGGGGTTGCGAGCACTATTCATATGTAAATGACGAGGAATTTTACGTTTTAAAACGACCAAAGACCAAAATCCAAAAATGCGGTCCGAAATTGTGGGAAGGTCTTGTGAATGCGAGAGAGCCAGAAGTGAAGACAGATAGCTATATTTGGTGTGGGGTTGCTAACTTGAAAATTAATGTGTATGTAAGGGTGTCTCAATTGCCCAATAAATCATACAGGGTTTTGCCGAATGGATTACGTCCGCGTCCTCCTTCAGTCTCATGAATTCTCTCTTTCTCTGTCCGCTCATCATGCTCTCTTGAATTTCTTCGATATCAATCCTACTCGGAAGTGACGGTAGTTGAGAGTAGCTGGGTATGCAAACCAAAATTCATGAACTGTAACCCATCCCGGTGACAGTGCTACACTGGTTTATTCTTGTTTTCTTTTCCTTTCCGCTTCTCCCTCTCTCTTTCTCTCTCGCTCTCCCTGTTTTTCTTTACGCTATTTTCCACCCTTCAAATTCTATCTGTCCGCCGATAGTTTAAGCCGAACTAGTTTAAAGTTTAAATTTTTCCCAATATCCTGTCGGAATCAAGGCATGGTCACGTTTTTGTGTCTTTGGAGTCCGAAGAAACCTGAAAGTTCTGCATCTTTCACTTCACCTTCATTTCATTTTCCTACGGCAATCATTTACATATACAATCAATGTAAAGGAAAAGTTTCAGTTTTATTTCAATTTTAGAAGTTTTCATGAAGCGAAAAAATCAGTAAACGAGCTCAACTAATATTACTACAATAATTAGACTATCAGACTGCATACCTGGATATCTTAAGACACTGCACTATTTAGTGGTATCCCATCGCTTGTCCCTCCAACTTTGACATCACATTTTTGCCCAAACTATTTTACCCCCAAAATTTTTCTCTTATGCTGTGTTGATCCTCACTGTTATACTGTCACGTACCTCCGCATTGAAGTGGCTTCATTTTCAACTTTGTTACTAATCATGCTTTAAATAATTTAATTTTTTAATTTAAAGTTACATTATATTCTTTTAATAACATTTTATGAAAACACAAACACATTCCTGAAAAATATTATCTGTTGACTGTTTTGGTTCTTGCATATAAGAGAAAATTGATTAATACATGATAAAAACTTTAATGGTATTTATGTAAAAGAACGCAAGTATTAAACTAATGGTGAATTTGAGCCGATCAATTTTATAGCAAACTGCTTTGTCACGTACAATTTGACAGATAAATAATCTTAGTTTCTCCTTCTGTATGATCTTGATATGAATAATTTCGTTTCGAGGCTTATTCTGCTATTTTAAGAACTACATTTTAAAAAATCTGGGTTCAGTGTATTCATAATTAATTGGAGAACATGATACAAGTGATACTTCATCAGAGTTCTTCAAATACACTTCAATTTAAATGCATAGCTAAGGACACTTAACCTCGAAACTGACCCATCAACAGATAACAGTCAAAACCTCCTTCTTTATATGTAAAAGTTTACCTTGTTCATGACGTACATTCGTGACAGAAAGACAGAAGCAGTACACATCTAACTACAAAGCGCAAAGCGACTTTTGGAGGAAAGAGCGTTCCATCTGTACATAGATGGAAAGGTTAGTAGCTATCGCAGCATGTCTGGATCAGGAATGAGCGTAGGTCGAGAGGATGTGACCTTTGAACTTGACAACTACTTAAGCGTAGTAGAAACTCAAGGCAGGATATCATCTGTCTTGTTTTATATTGGATAAATTAGAGATAATTTTTGGACAAGACTGCCACTGGACGTAGACCTGACTGTAAGCTGACTAGTTTCTCCTGCTGCGCTGTGGCAACTGCTTGTGTTTCTGGACAATTAGTACAAGGCTACAAGAACTACTAATTATTGCTGAGAAGGACAGGAGAGATTTATTAAAAGTATAACTTGTAAATTTTGACTTTGACTTTTCCTTTGAATTTCCTCAGGAACGGGAGCAGGTTACAGTGAGAAACGGTAAGGAAGCCGTGTCAAAGACTAATATTTTATCCTTACAGAGCTTGAGACGTTATTATAGCCGAAGGTTTGACTTACCGTACAAATTCTAAAGATAGCCCACGGTTACCTTTTACTTTAGCTCCCCAACCGAATCCGGGTATCAATACCTCAACTTATTACAAGAACGTGAAAATGTGTTAAATTTTAAATATAATCAACGCGCTTTTATTATTCCACGAAAAAATAATAAATAAAAACAGATTTACTCAAAAGTTCCTTAAAACTGCAGGGTGTTTGGTTCAATACTAAAAAACAGGCACAAATTAGAGCAGTCTTACATTGTGAATCCAAATGAAAGATATTTCTTCAAGTTGTTAAAATTAGGCAAACAAATCGTTTCGTCTTCAAGTTTCATTTTATTAAACTTAGGGGTCATGCGTTGCAGCAGCAACATAATGCTGTAGGCTAACATTCACCCGTGCATTTGTAGAACTGGCTTCTATCCCAATATTTATTTAGAATATCGGCTATCTTTGGAATTTGTACGGTTTTTGATTTTAAATAAATGTGTAAATTTTACTTGGGTTTCCTTGACTGGGGCACGTAGTTCGTTGCTGATGATATTCTTAATTTCCCCAAACTTTGTCGTACACCTTCTACTCGGGAAAAAAGTTTCCGTGGATGTTCGACAATGATTAGTAGTTTCGTAGGAGCGGTGTAGTGTGCTGGGCAAGGGTCCTTCATCACGTGGGACTGTTTTAGTTTTAGTTTTTTTATTATGCAAATACGTTCGCATTTATGGATGGGTGGATGGATGGATGGAAGGATAAGAAGCTGGAGACGAGTGATGTAAGGGACGGACTAGAATTAAACATGGAAAGAGTTAGCATGCTAGTAATGCTGGCAGTACGTACTTTGAGGAGGTAGATGCACTCAGGGCTAAATCAACTAAGGTGTAAAGCTTCTGAGGCAGGATCGTGTGTAGTGTGGGAATACGAGCAAGTATGAAGCTCGTGTGTGTCTATGACAGGGCTGTACGTGGAGAGCTAGAGAGAGAGAGAGAGAAAGGGTAAAGGAGCAAAAAGAAATGGAGTCAATAACCATGTGTAGACATTAAACATTTGGATTCGTGGGTAAAACTGAAAGAATTATTTATTGCATTTTCTTAAAGGTGTGTAATTACAATTTACGAGCTTCGATTTGACTCTATGGGCTTTGGTATGGGCTAGTATAGGAGTGTAGCATGATGTGACATGGTGGTAGAAAGTAGGGGAAAGTAGAAGGAGCAGCTGTGGCTGAAATGAGAGAGAGAGAGAGAGAGAATGCACCAGACCAGAGCAGAGTCCATAGTATTTTAGGCTGTAGGATGTTGATAGTTTGCTTTAATCTCGTGCTACATAAATAATCCGTTAGTTTTCACAACTTATAAACTTGGCCACTACATACTTATGTAATAAATGTAGCTTTACTTTTCTCACTGCATACTTTATGGTCTTTGGGGCTGAGCTGAAGCCTATTATTGTTCCATACGAACCCCACACTAACTATTCTTGCTATTACTCATATCATATCTTAAACTTACTTCCACTCTTATCCACTCCTTACTCAACTCACCCTTTCTCCACGTTCATGTCCTCTCTCCCCGCACAACTACACAACTAGCAGACCAGCACAAACTATTACCTCGCACTCCTTTCCTTCCTTTCCTCACTCTCCGTGTCTCTCTCTCTCTCTCTCTTCGTCTAAACATATGTGTAGAACTCATATTCCTTTTATAAGAAACTCTCATTTTATCACATGCCGCTCCGCTATTACCTCAGCCAATACTACTGCAACGTCCACGAGTATTCTACCATGTCCAAACTTTCAACGCACATCTCCCCAATCCGCAATTTTATTTGACTCTACATTTCATCCGAAATAATTTTTAAAAAATCTCCAAAACTCTATTTCAAGTCACTTACATTATTACTACAGCAAAGAAAAATTCAATAAAAGTGACTTCTTCCAACTGAGTGGCAGAAGGTGCTGATTGCTTAGCTTTCAGTCGTTTGACGTCCAACAATAGTAATACCACCTTGTAAACTACAAGTACCTATCTGCAAATGAAATACTTGAATGACATCCTTCTTTAAAGATTCGTAGAAGGAGATTCAAAGGATGGAAAGAATTATAAAGGAAGATAAAGATAAAATGGAAAAAGTCTGGGAGAAAGGATGAATCTGTGAAGAATTTTACAATGGTCATTGATTGCGTCACAGTGGACAAAAGCGGGGCTGGAGTACATTATTATGATTACATCTTACTTTGTAAAGACCGTGTCTGGAATACATACCTACATACATACATACGTATGGCAAAGGAACAGATTTAGGGACGCAATGCACTGGTCACATAGGCATTGATTAATGTGTAGTTGGCTAAGTGCAAGGGACAAGAATGAAAAAAGATATTAAAAAAATATTGTCTTGTTGTTAGTGGTTATTGGTATTGTGTGGTCTTTGGGGTGGTCGGTTGGTCTCAATTCTCAATACACCTCCCTATTGTACGGTCCGTCATGTTTCCATGATCTGGTAGCTTCTGTTCGAAACTGAGGACGCGATGAGGTGGCTAAGAGAAAGACTGTAATACAAAAATGTGGAAAAGAGGAAAGAAAAAAAAGTAGTGAAAGTGAGTGAAAGGGTGAAAAGGGAAAGAGTCATAGAAGGAAAGGAGCGGAAAGCGAAGGGAAAAGTGGAGCCCTTATTTAAGTAGTTGCTTGTTTGTATAGAATGATTGATGATAACACCAGCGTCCAATGACACTGTCAGGAGTCAGGAGCAGCTGATTCAAGCAAAAGAAATCTCTTTCACTGGGCCACGATAATTGTGCCAACGATTTTCTCTTTTTGCTTCTCGTCCTTCGTCTATGTATATACCTATGTATGTATACACTCCACACACACTCAATTCCATCATTCCTATTCTTACGCTCCTCTCATCCTATAGTATTTTTTCTACATGTGTGCCTACCTTTAAAGCGTGCAAGCGTATTGAATAGTTTTACTTTCCCATTACTACATTACTAGCCACTCCATGAATATGAACTCTAGCTCTGCCCTAGCCTGTGCAAGAAACGAGCGGACTAGCTATGTACATACTGCAATAATGGAGTAGAGTAGAGTAATGATACAGAGAGGCCCGCATACATCAATAGAGTTTTGATGCGTACGCGAGTAAATAGCGGGCCATATACCTGGGTTGGCGTAGACATTCGGGGCTGGTGCTACATGGACTGACTGTCCGTGGATGGAGTCATTGAATCATTGAGAGAGTGAGACGGGGTTGTATTAGTACAAACTGGTATTTGATTTTTCTTTCAACTCCCCTCCCTTCCTACTTCCTCGTCTTGTAAAGCTGGAAATGGAGCTGATAGACTATATTAACTAAGTTTTAGGCCTCAACTGGTTCTGTAGTTTCGTTTAGTTTTTTTTTAGAGTTTATTGTCGAAAAGTAGACATGTTCTGGGAGAAAAGGAGAATTTTAAATATATATATATACACGTAGACCGACCTAGTAAATCCAGTAATGTCTGTTATCAAATATAACAAGCTGAATACGGAATACGGAGTTTATTGCCTTTGCGCCTTGCCTTGGTAATGCAACTATAGGAAAATCGATAAAGAAAATAATGGTCTGCTTAGGTTTGCTTTAATGAACACTTTAATTTCATATTCAGTCAACTTTTTCCTTCATATATATGTATAGAGCTATAAGCACACATCCACATGTTCCTACCCATGTACTTACACGGAACACACTTACGTGATTTAAATGTACTGGTATAGGGGAATGCATGTAGGTATCTATTGGCATTTCTATTTCCAATCGTCTATACCTAGGGGCCTGGGCCGATAGGCCGAGAGTATGCTGATGTGCCTAGTTTGTTAACTGATATGATCGTCAAGACTTGCTATCAACTTAACATCTGTATTATTATCCCAAGCAGTAAATACACGAAAGAAACCCATGCATTTGACGTATACGGAGGTGCACATAAATATATTCTAATCTACTGTAGCTCCACAAATGCTGTTTACTCCACTTTTGTCCAGATAAGAGCAACAGTACGCAGTCAGAGTTTCCATACAGTCCACAGACCTAGTTCATGCAAAATATTATTATAGTCTTTAAAACCAAATCCAAGTGGTTGTTAGTTTTTTTTTCTTCTTCTTTCCTTTGTGGCGTTCCGTGCTTTCTGCTCCATTCTCTTCTATTCGTCAGTGCCTCCACTCCTGAGTAAATCGGATCTACTCAATGAATTTCATGGTTACTGTAAGTACACACCCTGTATCAACCTGACTTGACTTCACCAATTCTGATCAGCAGAGAGCCAACGAAGGAGAGTCTAGTAAAAGGGAAATATGACTGTAATATTTTACAATGGAATGATTCATAATTTGAGGGAACTGATACATACATGAATGCCTAGGTAGCTCCGGGAATAATGTACTTCTGAAATGATCTTGAGAATGATCATTAAATTGCCGACCATTTTATATATATATTGAATCAAGATTCATAAAATTCGGTCTTACCTCCATTTTCCATAAAAATATAATCAAGCTTAAACACCATCGACAATCCAGTGAAAGAGGACGGATAAAGATAGAAAGTATTGCTATTATTGATTTGTACAGAGAAAGTACCTACAAAAGAAGAAATTAATAGAAAGTATACATATCCCAGTACGCCACACACGACACCCAGTTACAGTCAAGAGGTTCACAACTTGATTTGTTGAATGTCTGTGGTGCTTGTGTTGCCTTTGGGATGCAATTACTACGAAAACATTGTTTTTCCGAAACAGGATGTACTTAACGAGACAGATTGCCATCCTATATGTATATCTCGGTTTCGGTATAATAATAAATACAGAAAGATATGCAGTATACTAATATATATTATGTACACATGCAAGTGGGGATGACATGGTCAATCATTGATAAATTTTTAATCTTGAGAGTTAATTGGAATTGCAATGTATTGGTACTCGTTTAATATTTTACCAATTGCATGCACGCAAAAAATGAATGAAGTTGCTGAAAGAGGAGAAAGAGGGAGGGGAAATGAATTTCTGTGGAGTAGAAGAAAAAAAAATCGTGCGGCACGAAATTGAGTAAACTATCACTAGAAAGTGAATAGGAAGGAAGCCTGTTGTAGTAAACGGTTCCTGACGGACTAGATTGAAAGTGAAAGTCATATTATCATTTACAACATTCATGACATCGCCGAGCGTATAAATATAAGTAACTAAATATAAATTCACACGAGTCTGCCGTAATGCACCATCAAAGATACGAAGGTATGCGACCAGTGCATTTCACAAACCTCAACGAAGTAACAAAAGGGATTTCCTAGACGAGCAATTTGCTCGAACGTTTCAATTCAAAGTCGGACAAACGTGGTGATTATATGTACATGTGTACACTGCATTACCCCTCTCTCTCCTGTGGGACACATAAATCCAGTTCATAATATTGGAAAATATTTTCAGTCATTTACTCAAAAATAAAAATTTTGTCTCGGCGGATTTCAGCGTACCGTTGCAGTAGAGAAATACTAAGCATGATTATTGTGATAGTTTGCGAAAATTGAATGCAAATGCGTGCTATTAAGCCACAGTGCTTAACGTATCAGTAGACCAATGAGTAATGCCAAGTCAACTATTGAGATTGAAGTAAGTTGTTGTACCTTTGCAGCAATCTAAATTGTTGCTGTAAAAAATAAATTTGTCATACTGTATTTGTTTTGTTTTTTTTACAGCAAAATGTTTCTATTTTTTATATGACTGTACATGTCAAACTCTACTTGTATACTGTGTTCCGTACAGAACATTCAATACGGGTTGACGGCTACGTGACGGTTATTCCAAGCGATTAGCAACTACATAAAGTTGTGGAAAATAAATAAAAGATTGATCCACAATCTGTGTAATCACAAAAATGGAATTGGGATAAACAGTTAATCGTAAAGCACACAGTATTTTTCTCAACTAAATATTTCCTGTGCTTCAACTTTACTACTATTATAATACAAACGCTTAGTTTCCGGTTCATTCGGAGTAATTACCATTTTTTAAGTCCGATTATTTTTGACGGCTTCTGCGAGGATTTTTTCCCTTGAAAAATGGCAGGCACGGATGAACATACACTGCACCAAAAGAATCCATTGGAAACTCATTGAGGCACTTTCTAATGGGACGCAGTTTTTGGATTATTTTGTAGGTGTAACCTATTAGAAATACCTACTGGAACCTCATTAGGTACACATCACAAGGTTCCAAAAATTTCGTCCAACCAACACAACAGAAACCCATGACTGGAAGCGTATGCTTTTATAATGCGTTCGGCCGCTAGTCCCAATAGGATTTTGTAGAGTGTACACGTACACACATAGCATGTAAAACACTAATTTAATAATTTCTGATTACAAGTTGCAGACTCAAATACGACAATTAAGGACTTGGATAAAAATCTGCCGTTCAATTAAATGTGTAGGGAAGATTACGGCGGATTACCCAGTTGTTTCATTTTTATTTAACAACGCATTTTACTGGCACCGTTTCATATATTTCTTTAGTACATTCATAGTTATCAGAATAGAACGAACCACACGGTTGACGGTGTAAAACATAAAAATGAGAATTAGTTTATAAATCCGTACTTGTGCCGATTCTAAGCCTAGTCGGTACACACTAAAAATATGGCAGCTATATTCCGCATATTATATGTAGTGTGAAACAGAAAGGGAATTTAGTTAAGAACGTCTTTGACAAACTTTGATGCTTTCTAACTTAACGGTAGTGGTTGAAATTGTTACTGTGAAAGTCCACCAATATAATATTAAAATGATGATGATGAAGAGAAAGATGAGGGAAAATGTGAGAGTGATTTGGGCAAGAAATGGAAAACACGTGTCAGCGGAGGATAGCTTATTGTTAGTGAAAGTACAATTGCTTAGTCAAGCTTTGTTTTCCTTTCCTTCCTTTTTCTTTGTAGGAAAATCGGGAAATATAATTCTCTCATTTTATTTATTGTTCAATGTGTTTGGGAGGGAGGAGATCATTAATTCAGAAAATGCTGTGGTTTGTCTTGGTGATGATAATTACAGGCTGGTTGGGTAGGAAGGTATTTCTGTCGGTAGTGTGTTCCTCACTCCGTGTAGTCTGTGCAATGTGAGCTGAGTGGTGCAGTTATCGTCCCAGTCGAGGTGGTTCTATCAATAGTTAGTAGGACTGTTGGCATTTGGCATCTAATGGTGTACCACCTTGTTACTTGTATTAATAATTTCATTGATTGGTACATTGGAAAAGGAATTACAACCACAATGACACAGGACAGTACTATAATTGATGCAGCTAGCCTCTTAGGCTTTTATTATCCAACTCCTAGACCCGTCGCTTCGCGGCCTCCCCGACACTTACATTTTGTCCCAGCACTTACCTAGAGAATATTTGAGTAGGGCTACATGCATATTTATACCCTATTATCCTCCTCACCCATCCAACTCATATTTACTCCATTACCACCAAAACTTTGGAAACACGAGGGCAAAAGTGGCCGGGAGATTGGATGTAGATCACTTCACTCCTTGACTGTCCTGACAAACTAGGGATTTTAAAAAGCAAGCCTCTAAACCAAATATAAAGCCAACATGTATTTAAAAACTATTTGTAAAAACGTCATTTACATTTGTTTACCAATAAAGATAATGTAATTTGACTGTTTCTGGCTCTGACTGAAAGAGTGAACGAGGGGAAAAGGGAAAGGGATAAGATGATTCCAATTGACGTATACATTTGATGCGCTTTCTATTTGATTGTGTTAAAAGCGCTGTCATCTATTTAAATTTTAATATCAATACACAAAGAGATAAGCCTAATGTGTAGACTTTAAGTGGAAGGTTAACGTTCAAGTAAATTGCATCCCTTTAAATAAATAATAATGGTTATTTGATCCACTCCAATCCTCTACATCTACATTTGTATGTACACACAGAATTGCAAATTTATATACGTATATGTATGAAGCCCACTACTTAAACGACAGGCTGTGTGTAGATTCGACACAGTTACACCAATGTAATTGTCAATAATGTTTACTCACTCAGTCTACCGTCCATTTCCATTCACTCATTCCGCTCACTGTTCATTCCGTTCAGACTCACTGTCTTTACTTCCACTCAAATGGTCGTTTGACAAAGACTAGAAAGAAGGACTAGAGATAAAAGTTGAGAGATAAAGAAAACAAGACGGCTCTCATTCTCAATGTTATTATAAAGGGAGGGGGAAAAGGGAGGCAGGAGGAAATAGAAAGCATCTCTCGCATGCCAACAATACACAGTACAACATCAATTCCCGACAGTCAAATAGGCTCAGAGAAAGGGAACGAGGAAAATAAAAGTTTCATTAATAATTACTAGTGAAAAAGACCTTTTAGCTGTCGCGTTGACTAAATAATACAAGCTTGTAATCGTAATCCACAAAAAACTTACAACGTTGCTGGCCTCCCTTCTACATTTTTTACCTTGTCTTTTTCATTCACTGGATGGCTTTCCATGACATGGATAAGGATGCAATTCTATGAACTGTAAATATTCCTTTCAAGACACTCGTATATTGAGTATGCACAAACAAAATAAACGATAAACTACTTACCATGACGATTAAAAACATTTTTCTTTTCCTGAGCTTAGGGCTCTTAAAATCTCTTGAAATTGTAGATATTACGCGTGAGCCAGGGTGTGTAGATTTACCATTTTTAATTTGGATCTGTGGTTCGTGATAAATGTTGAAAAAGTTTTGTTAATGTAGGCATTGACTGCAGTACTTCATATGACCTTAAACTTAAATATAGAGGACAACTTTTTTGTTGTTCGTGAGAACAAAAAATAAGTTTAACAATTTCGTAATAACTACAATTTCAACTGGCTTGCCTTTCGTTAGGCTTTAAAGAGCCCTGAGAGTACTCTATATAATCATGCTTTTAAAAGGTTCTTTTACGAATGGAACATCGAAGGCATCTAGTTCGTACCAAGATTTTAACTTCTAACACTGTGGAGCAAATAGGAGTTGCGATACAAGATCCACCATGAAGGCATGTACAGTGCAATATTAGATCAATGATCTGAGCTGCGAAACATTGCAGACAAAAAATTTTTTTTTAAATATTAGTGCCATTATTACTTTTTTAGATTTACTTCGCAGTCTCTCTGCTCTGTGCTATTGTACTGTATACTGAAATAATTTATTAACGCACATATGATGTATTATTATTTACTCAAAGAGACAATGGTATTAGTATTGGGGTAAGTCCAATAGACAAATCCAAAAGAATGGAAAGAAAAATGTTGCTAGTTGGTCCATTGGTTGTTTGAGTAATTGGTTAATTGGTGTTTTTAGATGAGAGGCGGTGAAAATAAATCCAGGAATCTAATGACAAAAGGTGCTGGTAGACTCATGGTGGTTAAGTACGAATGATACTGGTAGATTGTGTCCTGTGTCAAACTTATCTGCGATTAGAAGTAGAAGTTGATACAGAAATATGGATGGTTTGCCAAACCAGAATAGCACATGGATTTTACCAATTCTTTTCATGTTACGCTTCTGCAACCCAGAAGTACAGACTCACTAGAAGTTGGAACCGATATAGCCGAGTGATATACCTGTGCAGATAAGGCTGTATCTGTAGGACGTGGAGCAGAATAGGGAGGAGGAATGTACACATAACATGGAAAGGAAAACCAGAATTCGATATTGTCTGCATTACCCATGCACGTCGCGGATACTCGAATGTATGCATTTGAATTGACGGGAATACGGCTAGTTGTTGTAGCATGAGTATAGTGTGTCATACATACGAAAACCAGCATGAGCATTGTGTGCACTTGGCCAATATTATGTGAACTAGTAAAACCAGAGCTTGGGAGCAAGAGTGTCTACAGAGATCCACTCGTATGTTGTGTGTCTCTACATCTATAGATCCATGCAGGACGAGTGCGGGGAGGCATAGTGAGAGAAAGCTAGAGGTAGAAAAAACTGCGTTGAGCACGGCATAGGAAGAAAGGGAAGGAAGAAAGACGGAGAAACAAGTGAGCGGTGAATATGACTAGGATTTTTTTTCAAGCCATCTCGCGAGTATCTGTATGCATAGGGGATCGTAGCGTATCGTTTCCTATGGAAGCAAATGAAATGCTATGGTTATGGTTGCAATGCTGCCTCGTCCTGGTTCTTTTACTTTGTCTGGCTTTGGCTTTGGCATGGCTCTGACTCTGGCTCTAGTTCTGGGTACTCCTTCGGTTAACATAGTAGTCTGCTGGTGAAAGTAGAGTAAGTAATAGTAATACCAAGCCAAACCAGGCCAACTCAGCTCTAACTTTCGAGTTTGCAGGAAGGGGCTCTCGGTATAGATATCTGGTTCACGTACATAGGGACGAGTGAGATATAAAAAGCGAGAGAGACAGAGAGTAGAGTAGAACAAGAAGGAGGAGGAGGAGGTAGGGATGGAAGGTTAAACTCTTTCTAGTTTCTACAGAGACGCATCATAGCATATAGCAGTGAGAGTGAGTCGACAAGAGCATGAGAGAAAAGAGACGAGCGAGCAAGGAAGGAGTCAACCCAGTTGCATTATCACACATACTACCATATCATTCTTTACCACAGAATAGATATGCATCCTTCCCTTTTTCTTTCTATTCCTTCCACAGAGTGTGTAAATGTGTGTAAAAGTGTGTGTGTAGAAAAGCAGAAGATACGAAGAAAGTAAGTACATCCACGTTCTGTTCCAGCCTACACATAGATGCTCCACAACTTGCTAATAATACAGATGTATATATAGCCTAAGCTGCATAAACTTGACTAGGGTAGGTAAGTACGTGTAACTATTAAGGCATGGTCTGTGGAAAGAATTGATCGATTGCAATGTTTCACGATGCTCGCTCAACCTACTTTTCCCAAGTTTTTGGTCTCTTGGTCGCTGTCTCCGGCAGACCAAACTCCAAGCGCCTGCTGCCACGGTTTCTTCTTCATATCCTTCTATCCTTTTTCCGATTCTCTCCACCGAATAGCTAGCCAGCCAGCCAGCCAACCAATCCTACCATTTTCCCTCTCGCTCTTTCTCCACAACTTCTCCTTCCAGCTTTACTCCCTGTCTCCTTCCCTCCTTTCTCTTGCTCACTTTCCACAACAACAACTACTACGAACTACTACTTCTACTACTACTATTCCTGCTACTAATATTCTTTTCCTCCTTAACATTACACCTACTGCCTTGACTTTCCCTAGCCTCATGCTTTCACCGTTTTACTTCTTCTACATGTTCCATGGATTCACGGTGTACAGGCACATAGAGCACGGCTACGGGTATAGTGCTCTGCATACTATGCCGAGGTAGACGTGTGCATGAATACACCAAAGGATTGGGTATGCGAAACAGAAAAAACAAAAATTCCATGCCTTCTCGACATGCATAAATGTATGGAATGTACATGTACATTTATGTATTCATTGCTGTTTCCCTGGTTTTGTTGGTTCCTTAGAGGATTAAAATTGTACTGCAGTTCCCGCTCCAACTTTCTCCAGCACTTCAAACATACCATACTCGACGAGGGTAGGCAAGTAGAGAGCGAGCCGAGACTATCCCGAGTAACAAAAGTATTGGTGTAGTAGTCATAGGCAAGTCAAGTTGTTGTAAAATACCGACAGGAAAAGCAGAACAAAAAGTAAAAGTAGAAGCCGAAAAGAGAAAAACTAAACTGACTTAGATCGGGAACAAGGGAAGAAAACTCCATGGCGTAGTATCTTATCGTATTGTATCTTTGAGAATAGCGAACATAAAATGGTGAATTCTTATGTTAAAATATAATTTTCTATGCTGTGTATTCAATAGATTGGAGATAGAACGTCTTGTGTATGAAATCATGGCTGGTGGGACGCAATCCTGAGTCCACGCTTCTGTACATATGTGGTGCATAGGTGGAGCATGTTTTTAGATTTAGAATAGTAGTAATGTAGAAGACGCTGTAGTAAGGAAAGAGAGTATATCTGAAGAGTAAAAAAGGTAGGCAAGGTAGAGAAGGGAGGACTAGAACAATGTTCAGGATTCTACATGAAAGTAAGCGCTTGAATAAAATATTTAGTAGAAAACTTGCCAGACAACGCCAAGTTGAATAGATTAAATGTATACGAACGAAGGACGGAAGGAAGAAAGTCAGTGTCTTCTTATAGGAATTATAATTGTACACATGAAAATACGTAGAGCAGGTATGGATGTGCATGTATATGAATGCACTCACATTTCTCTATGGTTTTCTCTAGTATCGTCATCCTATATTGCATTGCCTTGTACAGCTTTGTGTATGGACTCAAAGTGGAATGCTGTTTGCAAAGATAGTAGAAATCGTAGGAATAGCCCAAGATATGGAGGAGGATTGAGTAGAGAAGATGGGAGGAAGAAGGGAGATTGGGACAGGGGCAGAAGATTTTTGGCTTGGCAGCTGGGTTCATAAGAGAAAGAATGAGACGAAAATCGAGAGGAAAGGATGTACGGTCAGGAAAGAATGGAATAAAATAGAAGAGAACAGAATCAGAATACGATGCAATGAGTCTGTCCTCAACTATGGTTATGGTGCTCTTTCTCCATACTTTCCTTCTGCCTTTCTCCTTCTCCTAGTTTTCATCTTAAAATTGCAATTCACTTTCACACTGTCATCCTCATGCTCCACATGAGTCCCAACAAGATGTCTCTCTTACTATTGCTTTCTCTCTTACTTTCACTTTCACTTCGTACATCATACACATATACACGACCGAGGATGTACACGTACACACACATAAACTGTCAGTACTTGTGCTAAATTTTAACTGTTGGGACGGTACGAAACAGCTGGATAATATTCTCTACCTAGTGTAATTACCTTTGTCGTCGTCGGTTCTGAAGAAATTTAGAGACGGCATGTCGACTACTTTTCCGACAACTTGTTATACTCTCACTCTTTACCCTGTTTTGCTCCTTTACAAAAGCTTTCCCCTACTTTCCCTCCCCTGCGTCAGACGTACTCTCACACACACACTTACGCTTGTCTCTTTTCTCCATCACTGTTTTGTCCTCCACACTCCTCGGCATTCACTCAACTTTAACTTTTGTTTTCACTCTTTGTACAAATACGCTTCATTTTCCATCAACTTATTGTCACTCTCCTTTCCCCATCACACTATGTACATGTATACAAGTTTATTTTTATTTTTTCATGGTCTCAAATATATACGTCTAACTCATCATTTGCTAGTATTAGTTAGTTCATAATTTTCTATCACCAAACTGTCTCAATATCAATATACAACGGAGTGAAGGAGAAAGTAGAACACATACTATGATGTTAATACGTAGCCTTAATTTGAATAACGAATTTGAATTTCACAAATAGTTTTAAGTTGATCTTTTCCGCTATTTTAAATTTTGACTGGTGTTCCTAGAATTAATTACTAGGACAGAATAAATGACTGCATAAAGACAGCAGTAAAATATCCAGTCGGCACTCGAGTGTGTAAGGAAAGAAATTCCTGCAAAAATCCCTGCAATGTGTAGAATCCACGAATCTGGTTGTCTCTGTGCAAGGGACACTTGGGAGTAGGTTAATGCAACAAAAGAGTTTTTCCCTTTCGTTTATCTATCTCAGACATTCAAGTTTAAGGTTGGCGTGAATTAATCTTATGGATAAACATGCCCGTTAGGTCATGGAAAAAATAAACTTACATGGTACAGCGTACAATCGACATAATGTACAAAACAAACAGTGGCACTGTACTACCACGTAATCTAAAAAACGTATGTATACTAAATACACATATCCATGGAATGCGGTCACGAGAATATTCTTCGCTCCAAGTGGGTCTTCGTCTGCTCTTGCACAGTATAATTATTAGGTAACTGCGTACAACGCTACGCACACGAGTGTATGTACGGGAGAATAAATACACCATTGATATAAATATAGCAATTTACTACAAACAGCTAGGAAATGATTACATGGTATTATGGTATTCCAAAGAACGCTGATGAGATATGCAGAGAAACATTGTCTACTCCATATTTACCATTTATACACAAATATGGTAATGCTATGACTGTAATGCAGTTTAGTGCGGGGGACTAAATGAAAACCAAGTTGGAATCATAAATGATGCATTAAATATTATGATCTGGGACGCACATAATGAATAATGTTCATGAAAAACTATCTTACAGCATCAGATATTCTCCGCATCTTACAGAATGACTCAATGAACTTACAGTTAATAGTATACTTAGTTATACCGACCTATACGGGTATAGGAGGAGGAAGGAGAAAAAAGATGTGACCACATCTCTTCCGAGTAAATACGCTGGAGCTCTAATTCACATTTTTTTTATACGTATGCACTTAAGCATTTATTATTATACTACTATATGATATGTAACATTTTACATCCTTTCGTTTATGTCTGGTAGTCTCATCTCGAAATTTCCATAAAACAGTTACTACAGCAGTTTAACTTTGTTATGCGCACTACCTAGATTATCATTATGGATACGAAGCCTCTAGTCGATTTTGATCTCGATCTTGATGCAACTGAGTTGACTAGACCGTCTAATAAAATACAATACCAAACATTTAGTCAATAACCAGAGGGCTAGAAAATGTATTCAATGTACATTGTTCTTTAAGGAAAGTCGTTATGCCTCTGAATTATGGTCATCTTCATATTTTATTACTGGTCTCGGGTCCCTCACCACCAAACTTTCAATGTACATACCGTACTTTGTCCTTTAGTTTTCCGGGAAAGTAATTCAAATTTTAATTTGAGCTCCCGAAGAGTACTGGAGCCCCGGTAACTAAATGCGGCCTTTTTTTTAACATGTAAACGCCATTAAACCGGGCCGAATGTACTGGTAAGATGTTTAATTTTTTGAACCAACTAACACACATATCATCTTTGTTTCAAAACTACAAAACTGCTGTGGCTTTATTTGTGTCATAAAAAAGGCTATCAGGTAGAAATCCGTCCTGGAATTATTTTTCAAATTTCAGTTTAAATATTTCACCACATGTATGCAGTCTACACTCTGGGAGTATCCAATGGCTCAAAGTCTAAATTATTGAACGTGTCGACTCGACAATCGATAGAGTAGAATTGGCTTTTTTCTTTGTTCATTTTAGCTTCTCTCGATAATTGTTATGTATAATAGATAAGGGCTGCAATGGAGAAAGTAGACTGGAGTAGCGTAATAGATACATAGAATAAGCTTTCCTTTCCCTTGAATCAAACATTGTTCAGTAATGGCTCTGGATGGTTTGGTTTGGCGGTGCGAGTGCTATTTAGTGTGGACGCTAGTGTGTTCCTTTATAGTTGCTTATGCCATTGAGAGGTTTATGATGAAAAGTAAAAGCTCCGTAGGAGTGAAATTGTCTTGAAATCATGAGAAAGTGCTAGAATCCTCATTCAGAGTATACCTATTGTAAGGCATGCTGTATACATGAGCTATGAGTCAGGAGGGGTTGCGGGGGAAATAAAGGTATTATTCCAAAACATTGCAGTATTTCCTTGATTAAGGTATGATACCTCTCTCTCTCTCTCTTAGTCAATGGGAAAGTTACGCTGTGAGTGAGAGAGTGGAGATGGGGCTCTGCATGAAGGTGTAATGTATCTGTACGGGAGGATGAAGAATATCTTATGTGCTTTGCGATGGGCAGGAAAAGAAATGTAAGAAATAGAGCAGTGGATCCCGCAGACTGATGAGTATAATTGAAAATTATCTCGAGGGAAATGTGATGCAGTTCTCACGATTCTTTTCATTGCCTCAAAAAAATTCTTTTTTTTCTCCTTTTATGTATGTACAGCTGGCCAGCGAAAGCCGCTTGAGATGAGCAATGTGTCTTCGAAATCGGTACTTCATCGGCCTTGTCCAGTTAATTCTCACCTGCTCTCACGTGGTTGTCAGACTTTCAGATGCCTCCCGAAAAGTCAACGAGGACAGACTTCTCGTCGAAACAACAACAGGTACGTTGGACGAGGAGTTAATTTACTAATGACTCTGTTTTTCTTCCTCCCTCTTTCTTTTCCCCTTGTATGGGTAATTCATCATCTTTTATCCCAATCATTGGCATTTATGTCTCTGGGATGTATTTTTTTTGTTTCTTGGTTCCTTATTTTCTGACAATCAAATGTAATTATCGAAATGCTCAGTCTGAGTGGAGTACGTACTCATAAAGTATTCACTGGACGGAGGTAAAGTTATAAATGTGAGAGACAGATTGAAATTGGCTTCTCTTGGGAATTGGAATTAGGATGGGTCAGAGGATACGTCGACACGGCAGCGACAGCGAAACGCGAGCCGGTCGATTGTTGGTACGGGATTCCATATGCAGAGCCTCCTGTACACCATTTTCGTTTTCGTCATCCACGTCCCATCAAAAATTGGAATGGAGTGAAGGACTGCACGAAGCCACCAAACTCTTGTCCACAGATCATTGATACTCTATTTCCTGATTTTGCGGGAGCCGCCATGTGGAATCCAAATACACCCTTGTCAGAGGACTGCCTATACCTCAATGTTGTCACTCCCAGGTGGGTCGTAGCTACTAATCGATTCTTATTCTTTTTTATACATCATCTCTGCTGCAGTAGAATAACTTTCAACCTAGAGTCATCTCGAACCTTTCAATCTTATCTCGAGTCATAATTCCAAGGGAAACACCTCCCATCTCATATCTTGACTGCAACATCTCATACGGCATCAAGTATTCACACTTACTCACTCACTTAATTAGTAAAATTATACAACGTGTATACTTTTACAAATAATTAAAACCCACATTTGATACCGATACAGTATTTTTTGTAAACATTTTCCCCAAGCGGTGATGGCATCGATTCAAGCGTAGAAAAAACCATGTAGTATCTAAACAAAAATTCAGGACTCAACAAATAAACTATTTCATGCTATTATTATTAACATATTAGAAAGAGCTCGAACTGTTAATGGGGGTAATTCAAATTCAATGTAGGTATCTGCGGAGAATAAATCACAGGCTAAACATTACAATAATAATGAGCAAACGAGTTTATTAGTTTAAAGCAATGTCTACATGAGCTCATTTCTTGCAACATTTTTTATATTCAAGCCAGAAATGGTGTAGTGTAAATTTTATAGAATTTACCTTTGAGCATTCAAAACATTGAACTGTGACGCAAGTTTCTTTCACACTTTCGAAATCAACATTAACCTATAGTATGCCTCTACAGTCTTAGTTCAAAAACAAACAACTTGCCAAGAAATACATGTGCATGAGGTTGTGTAATGTTTTTAATGTTTGGTGCAGTCCTCGTCCTCACAAAGCGGCTGTGATGGTCTGGATCTACGGTGGTGGGTTCTACTCAGGCACCTCAACGCTGGACGTGTATGACCATAAAACGCTAGCCGCCACGGAGAATGTAATTGTGGTCTCAATGCAGTACCGTGTCGCATCATTGGGTTTCCTTTATTTTGGAACACCGGAAGTGCCGGGCAATGCTGGACTTTTTGACCAACTTATGGCACTTCAGTTCATCAAAGATAATATTGAACGTTTTGGTGGTGACCCAGACAATATTACACTCTTTGGAGAGTCAGCGGGAGCCGTGTCGGTCTCTTTGCATCTTCTGAGTCCCTTGAGTCGGAATCTGTACCAACGTGCAATTCTGCAATCAGGCAGTGCAACATCCAACTGGGCTCTCATCTCTCGCGAAGAGTCTATCCTCAGAGGGATTCGGCTAGCTGAAGCTGTCAACTGTCCTCATGACAAAAACAGGTGACTTCTCCGCTTGTAGTTAAATGTACATCCCTTCTCTCTCCCTTTTAGATTGCTTCACTACTTGTAAGTCAATGTAACCTACCCATAATTATGCAAGCAAATCTACTCAACCCTTAAAATTATTTCTGTTTGTTCAACTTCTATATGTAGCATTCTATACAATCATCTACTTAATATTTTTATGTTTAACATACACCTTCAGCCAGCATCCCCACTTTTTTGACATCACCAAATCATCCCTAATGATTTAGTGATTCAAAATTTACAGACATATTACCTTTTGTCAACTTTAGCCAACAGTGTATTATCTCATGATTCGACAGTAAAATGTAAAGTCCTATGTGTATACGTGTGCGTGTAGTAACCAAATCCATTTTCAACTTCTACGTTTCCTGCAATCCAACTCCCTAACCGCGTTACTCCTTCTATCTACCTTGTTTTCTCAATTTTCCATCGAAAGCTTTCTATTTTCACGGCCGGAGTCCTTCCTTTCCTTTCTACCCGTCTGTATTCTGCATTCTCTTCTCTCCGTTACCTTGCTGGTGGGATGTCTACTAGTTGTCATGGCAGTGCAATGCAGAGAGAAGGAAGTTTTGTAGACTAAGACAATTCACTATTACATAATGTAATTAATTGCTTTATTGTCGTGTACTCAGACAGCATAAACACACTGATTCGAAGAACAAACAACTAGGTAGGTATCTAATCTAATTGGGAAAATAAAATAAAATGCGCTAGCAATATAACGAGATACACGGTAAAAACGTTACAACATTTAAAAATTAAGAAATTAGCAATATGAAATTGAAATTCCTTAAAATTGTCTTGTTTAAGTGGAATCATAGGTAAAAGTGTTCCACAACTGCAGAGATATGAATTGAAATGAAGTGAATAGAAAAATGCCTAGTCGTCAGATACCTACTTAGACTTTTCAATCAGATAGGGACATTTTACATTCAGACTTTTGTAACAGCTTTAAATAATTGAGTGAGCTAAAAGCTTTTTTAAGGTCGACTAAAAGTACAGCTAATGATTGTTTATTTTCAATAGCGCTATAGATTTAAAAAGACAGATAAATCAGGATATACAAAATAGATTTCTGGTTTCTCAAGACAAGTGAAGTTTAGAAATTAGTCCTGTTTCTTCTACATTATATGTTAGATAGCTGCTTCAAGCAGCTTTGATAGAAATGGAACGATAGAGACAGGCCTGTTAAACATTCATTGTATTTAATTGACATTGAAACAATCTTTAAAATTGTAGTTACAACTGCTCTTTTCCAAACAGTAGGAAATACCCATGTTTTCAAGCTATAAATATGTAAATAGTCTAGATAAAAATGGAGCCAGTTTTGGGAACACAACTTTACAATTATAAACGGGACATTCCTAAAGCCGGCAGCTGTATTTCCTTTAGTAAAATTAAGGGCGTAATTTCCTCTGGTGTAACTCGTAGAATATCTGAATGTTCCAAATTATTTATACATCGTACAAACTCAGCTGTTTGCTTGTTACAGTTATCGTGATTCAAAACAAAAGAGCTCGCCAAAGCATTATATGTATTAATACATAGGTAGTTTTGTAATATTATCTTTGTGTTTCAAATGTAAGTAGCGTGGATTTAATTTTATCCTCCACAAGAGCTTTGAAGGTACCCCAGGATTCTTTTGGATTTTGACAACATTCAAATTAGTAATTAGTAGTCTAGTCTATTTCTTGTACTTCAAACACGCTTCGTTTGTACAAGTTTAGCCCGTTTGCAAAAATGATTTTTCCTGTGAATTAGTTTCTTAATTGTAGACGTAGGTCTAGACTTAATTTGTCCATTAATAACTGGTAGCTTACGTTCTGAGAAATTCAATGAGTAAGGGATTCAAGCACAAACAGCTTTTCGTTTAGATTACTGAAACTGTTCACTGTACTCCAAGATTTCCTATTGCCACTACTACTTTGCTCACAATTCACAACTACACATTTCAAACAGTTCTAAAGCACTTTCCCCAAATCTTTCACCTCCAAGATATACACGCATGATTTCAATGAAAATTATAAAAGTACATATTCTATACTGTACTATTTTGTCGTATCATGTAATTACAAATATTACCAGACTTGTTAAAAATGTTTTTCAGTATTATAATATTACTCTTATTCATTTTGTCAGTATAATACTTCATCGTGTTTTGTTTTACTGTTGTTAGCTCTGTTGCGCTTGTATGTAACTTCTGCATGAATTGTGGATTACTCAGAAGGAAAAACATAAGTCAGTTTGCTCGAAAAGTTTAGTTAGCAATTTTTGAAAAGGGCTGAAGCTGAAAGCGTACGTTGAAAGTCAGTTGACAAATCATATTCCTTTAGAAAACAATTCCATTCAGATTCTAATGCAAATACAGGATTATTGATTTTGTAATTTGTTTTTTAACTTAAACTTCAACAGCTTTAAAACAGTCCATTTTTGCTGGTGCTACTAAATAGCATATTTTACCCAGTTATTTCAGGGAGAAGACATTCAAAGTAGAGTGAAAGACAGTCGACTAGTACCAGAGATGTATTAACTGAATGATCCTGCGTTTCAATATTTTGTTAAACTCCGGCTTCTTTCTTTTAACCATGGGTTATAAAATAAGTTGTGACACAAACACACGCCTTCTAAAGGTTTTCGGTTTACTATTTTCATATATTTCATTAAACTACAAACAAAAAGTTTTTGTATAATTTTTTGACTGTTGAAAATCTCAGTGTTGTGGCCTGATACAGCTTAAGCTATGAATGTAAATTACTGGATGAGATGTAAACATTTTATTCCTAAAGATGTCTTTGTGCTTTGCCAGTATGGTTTATTGAAACGTGCCGTCGCTTGCCCTGGTATTGTAAGTACCTGTTACTGTAACCTACGTTTACCTATTAACTGTTGGCACGTGGACCAAAAAGTATAATTGTGTAAGGAAGTTAAAACGTGCATAATGACTAATGTGTATGATGATCTACTGCTGACATTGATACTGTGTTGCTCATGGAAGTAGAAAATTGGTAAAAGAAAAGCGTAAGTTTGAGTTATTAAAATAAAAATGGTTTAATTTTTGCTTACCTTTGCACACGCAGACTTCACGAAGTCATAGCCTGTTTGAGGACAGTGAATGCAAGCGATTTGGTGATTAACGAGTGGGGAACATTGGGTATTTGTGAGTTTCCATTTGTGCCAGTATTGGATGGATCTTTTGTGGATGAGTTGCCGGAAGCGGCTCTAAAGAATGGTCATTTCAAACATACGCCTTTACTTCTTGGGTCAAATGCGGATGAAGGCAACTATTTTATCATCTACTATCTAACGACGTTGTTCAAACGAGAAGAGAATGTGGTGGTTGACCGGGAGGATTATATGCAGTCCGTCAAGGAGCTCAACCCTTATTTAAACAATATTGCCCGACAAGCTGTCATCTTTGAATACACTGACTGGCTCAATCCACATGACCCTGTCAAGAATCGTGATAATCTAGACAAAATTGTCGGAGATAAACACTTTACATGCAATGTGAACGAGTTGGCCTTGAGGTTAGTATTCCAATATTTATTAATTTCTATTATTTTGTATTGTACTCCCTCCGCCATTCTTATTCTTACGCATTCAGATCCTATCTAAACTATAGCAGCGTATAATACTTGGAATTTTTGGATTTATTCAGGTATGCTGAGGCAGGTAATTATGTCTACTATTATTATTTTACTCATCGGTCGACCCAGCATTTTTGGCCTTCATGGACAGGAGTGATGCATGCAGATGAAATCAATTTTGTCTTCGGAGAGCCACTGGATCCTGCCAAAGGCTATACCTCTGAAGAACAAAAGCTCAGTCGTGTTATGATGCGATACTGGGCAAATTTTGCCAAAACTGGGTAACTCATCACTTGTTCTGCCACCTAATGTCTCCCTAATATTTGATTTTTATTCTATCATATAATCATACAGTAATTTTTGTTTTAATCTCTTATGTATAAGTTTATTGCAGTAATAATCCATTAAGTATTTATTTATTTATGTGTGCGTCATCATTGAAAATGTGAAACGATTTAATTTGGCACTATTTGAACTCAGAATAATTTTACTTTGATGACAAAATAATGATAGGAATCCTAGCCTTTACTCGAATGGAACGTGGAACAAAGTGTATTGGCCAGTCCATACAGTGTTTGGGCGAGAGTATTTGGAGCTATCTGCAAATATGAGCTCCCCACCCATCGGACGTGGTCCGCGACTCAAGCAGTGTGCCTTCTGGAAAAAATATCTGCCACAACTACTGCAAGCTACGAGTAAGTTTTATGTGCCCTTCCTCCTAATTTAAGGATATTCTTCCCTGTATATGGTAAACATGACGAAACGCCGACTTATTATTTTTGTAGGGCAATCAAATGAAAAAATTTGTGCTAAAATGCAATCATAGGACACCATGTGCACCATAAAACTATCATTGCCGGATAAAAAATAGCGCCATGGATGACTTACATCAGAAACAAAAATGTTTAAATAGTTGTACGTAAAATGATTTGTCATATTATTTGCAGTCTCCGTATAATTGCATAAGCAATCCATTACAATAATGTACCGCTATTTTATATCCGGCTATATAAGATAGTTTTAAAGTACATAAGGTGTCATTGCATTGTATTACATACTTTTTCACTTGACTGCACTCGAATGCATAATAAAAAGTGGCAATCACGACTTGTTTTTCATTTCCTTGTTAGTAATTTATACCCATGTGTTGTAGCTACGTTCGTAAATAATTATTATTTCCTTACAGTCATGTCTTTTTTCCACTTTGAAAACTTTGTTAATATTTCACAAAAATCTAACAAGATTCTAATGAAAATTTATTTTACTGGATTCTTTTCTTTTCATATAATGTCAATGTCACTCTATCCATGGTCAATTTGACGATAAAATCAAATTCCTTCCATCCTCAACTCAAAATCTGAAAGTACGTATAACAATCATTAAGTTTTCCCCAGTATTTGTCTCTTGTCTTGTCTATAGCCAGCCTATCTTTGTTTCATTTTCTTTGTCAAAGAATGTTTTTGATATTAATGCTCCTCATTTATTTTTCTCTCACGAGCTCTGTTACTCTCTACTTCTCGTTTTTCCTTTCTGTCTTCTTTGATGTACAGCTCAAATGTTGCTACAATCACTGTTCATCATTTTCTCATTCGTTTACGTTCAAACTCATTTATACTTTGACTCAAAACACTCAAATATATTGCAACTACACACTTTCGCATTAAAATTTCATTCCGTGTTGCTTGAAATGTGACTTGAGTTTGTATCCATGGAACATTAAATGTGACACGTTTTTATTTGTTCTATAATTGCAGCTAATATAAAAGAACCACCGATATGCAAGAATGAAAAAAACCCGGTACTCCCGAGCGAACTCCTCTTGACTTTAGGTATATTTTTTATAGTGATATTACTTATTCTCATTATTTTGGTCGGAGTCTACTCAGTTTACCAACAATGCTGAAGTCGGGTCGGGGAGATGACGCGTGACATATCTTAGTAAATTATATGATGATGTTCATAATGGAATTTTCTAGTTTAGACTAATACATGATAGAGATGAAATATTATAAAATGACAAAAAATAATTTGGGCGACAAAATGAAGGGACAGGGAGTAAAACAAAATATGAAAGATCAAATTGAAAAAAAAAAATCACGATTAAAAATAAAAGAGAGAACGAGTAATATACACACATATCAGTACTTTGTCTGTAGCTATTGTAGCGTACAGATAAAAAAAATTGTTTTGAAGAAACAAATATTTTGTGAACACATTAAGTACAGTGCAGTGCCGTTTTCCTTTCCCTTTCAGCCATTACAATTTCACAATTGCATTTCCTCCTTCAGTCTCATCTACAACCACATCTCCGTCTCCATCGTTGTCAATGACACCTATGAATTCAAACAGACACAAAATTCAAAACAATTCTTTTGTGGAGAAAATTAAACTACTTACTTGTTGTTCTTCAAAAACAGTTCAGACAGCACCAAAACAAAAACACTTCAGAAAACAGACTCTTTTACTCTTGCGGACATCTTTAAGCTCTTCCTTCAAACATAAGGATACTTAGAAACGAATATTGTATTGTATTTCCTCTCCATACAAAATTAATCCAATCTCAATCTTCCTGCAACAATCCAAACCGAAAACTATGACGGGGGAAAAAAAGTAACATAATGCAAATAAATTGGACACAATGAATGAAAAATTGTAACAAACATTGAACTTACAAAACGCGGCTAAATGCTAACGTACTAAAGTTACCTATCTTAAAAAAAAGCTTCTAGCACAAAAAAATCCAATGAAAAACTGTGCCATCGACCTTAACCAAATATTTATCACATAATACGAAGAAAGGTGTTAAGCAATCAAATTAACAGTCTCTACGCATAATGATACAACAAACTATACTAAAGTCTACATTATGAATCCGTTCACGGTCGCGCATCATTCCTCACTCCCTTCTCCCCCCCTTCCCAGCATTCAAACAATGATCCGAAGATGTCAAAAACAAAACAAAAACAATACAAGAACATGAAACAACACAAGAAATTTAACTGTAATATAAATTAATAATAATTATGTAATCATGATTTCAAAACAAAAATCAAAACAGCATCTGCCTCTCTCTGGATTATAATAATAATGATATTGCTAATAATACTAGTTATAATAATAAAATAAAAACAATAATTATGTAGTTAACTAAGCCGATATAAATTATATCCAAGTACCTACGCACCTAAAATGTAAAAAAAACGTTACTTGTTGTACATACAAACATACAATTATAACTATTGAACGATATAACAATTAATTATGATTATACATGAAAAAAGAAACTATACATCTACATGATGGCTACGGGCTATACTTACTTGCTACTTTAAGACAAGTTGTTAGTGTGTGACCAACAATATGTTCAGAGTTCAAACATTCCACGATATACATGCATACTACGATTACTACCATATGTACTATAATAGCTAAATTATATAATCCAACAACCTACACATAATCTTTAAAAAAAACTACTTAAACTTATTGTATCTTCATATAATAACAATTATTATACAAATTATTTACATAATAATCATACTATTATACACTTAAAATTACGTAAGGCGTGAAAGGTCACAATCATTATTAATTAAATTTATGAAATAATAGACTTATGCAATATATAAAATATTTCAAGCAATTATTACAACTTCAACTCAAAATGAAAATGAAAATATGAAATATCACGAGGAACAACGGTTGCATTTATGTCAAAACAACAACAACAAAATGGTTGGTGGTTCTGATTTGAGAGAAAAAGCTATCCAGATTATAGGACTCAACGTTCACTGGAAGTATAATAATAAATGAATCCCGGACATCATGCCGACGCTGAAATGCCGCTGCTCACAAAGTCGCCACCAAAGCACCGCCAGACAAAAACGTCACCTGACCAATATGCCGCTATGGCAAAATAACGCCGTCTAAAATATCGCCACCCAAAACGTCGCGATGGACAATTCGTCGACTGATCAAAACTCCGTCGGACAAATTCTCGCCGTCCAAAATGCCAGTGTTTATGCCAGAAAAAACTCAAATGACTAATGCTAATTCGTAAGAGTGCATTTATTTTTCCCTTGGTGTACACAACAATAAAATTATATGAATTTTATTTTGTAACAAAGCATTATTGCTCACCAAAGCAGGCGCTCTTACTACTATTTTGACTAACTTTATAACTACAACATAAAGAATACGAACCAAACCCTTGTTTTCAACTCAGATGCTACTACTATTGCTCTTGCTATTCATTATTGTAATTCAGTTCATTTAATCAATCAGACTTCTCTTTGAACACTTTTAGAGTTAAACACGTCTTGTATGTGAAACAATTAGTTTGAGTACTTGTTAAGAAGGACAGTTTTGTTTTTTAAAAGCATTGGTATGAACTGCAACAAAACATTTTGCAGTACAAACAAACGTTTTGATCGGATAGGACAGATTGGAATTAAAAATGAACAATTTAGAATTGCGTGATTCAAGTGAGTTGACTTAGACTGTGCTACCATTGAGAACAGTTATAAAAAATAAATGTTAGTGCTCGTTATGTTAGTTTTGTACACTCACGATGTACGATCTTCGAATATTTCAAGTTACCCATGAGGATTTTAGTCAACTCTGGTCGAAATTATCGTTTGCATTAGGTATTTAATTAGGTAATTGCAATAAAATATTACTGTTAGGTTTGCGCAGCTGTGCCTGCTGTCTAAAGGAAAGTATTAGGCCAACTGGTACTTCTGTTTAATTTTAACAATATTAAGAGACAAACTGGTCGTGTTGCCCGTTTGGCAGTTAAGTCAAAAAGTAAATACACTCCCGAGTTGGTCTGGGTCATTTACATATTTCTGGTATGAATACAAGAAGGCAAAATGATGTGCGAAACATCGGTGGCATTTTGGACGACGACACTTTGTCGTGAGCGACGTTGGACGTGGCCTACGGCGAAATTTTGCTCGACGGAATTTTGACCCTTCGGCAAATCGTTCATGGCGACATTTTGGGTGACGATATTTTGAACGGTGGTATTTTGACACTGCGGCAGGTGATGCTTTAGCCTGGCGATGTTTCGGTAGCGAAGTTGTGGGCGGCGGAATTTTGACGGCGGCGGCTTCTCCGGATATCATAATAAATATATAGGGATGTCAAAAAATAAAACAAATAAACTGAAAACGATTAGAATCTCCAGCAACGTTGTTCCGCATCAAACGGTGTGCTTCAAACAATAATAATAATTGTATTTAACTATGATACATTTGTCAATATTGAATGTAAATAATTATTATACATATCGTATATATATATACACACATAATTACTACCTGATCCTACACACCAATATCCGGAATAGCTAGCTAAAAAAATGCTATTATACAGTATTGTACAAGTACAGTTACATAATTTAAAATTATCGCAACCCACACATTATCTTTAAAGCGCAAGATAACTTTGCAAAAGAAAAAAAAACTAATAATTCAGTTCAGAAGAGAACGGGAACGCGGGAATGAGAATATTAAGTAATGTAATAGTTGTTAAGGTCGGTAGGTCGGTAGTCTTTCGTAGTACGTAATCGTTCATCGTTAATCTGTATATTATGTATGTATTACTTCATGTATCGTGGGGAAAAGTGACATTGATATGATCCGAGACGAGATGCAGACATCTTAAGGGAAACAATAAGATAAAGAGAGAGAAAAAACGCAGACATTATTATTCTTATTTTCAAGATTATCGAAGGCTAATTACAAAGCAATGAATGTCAACAGGTTTTTTAACCGAAACCGACGACGGACAGCATGGACAGATTGTATGTCGCAGTAATTCATATTATAAGTGGAACTGAAAGCAGAAGTAATAATTATTTTCACTCATAACTATGTATTACCAAAGAAACAAATGTAAGAAAAGAAGCGGTTACGCTTTTAAGTTAGACAAAAAAAAAATAATATTCGGCAGGACCGATCTGACTTTAATTCCGCTGAGTCAAAATATTAATGTAGACGCAATAATTGTACTAATTATTCACAACAAGTTTCAAAAAACGATGATCTTACGATTAGTTAAGATTTTTCTCTTTCCCTCTGTTTCGATGTTTCTTCGATTTCTATATTTCCCAAAAACGCAAAGTCAACCATGGTAGATGTTAAAATGTTAATTTGTAATTTAAGACAAACTATTGACTACGACTAAACACTCATGAACTGTCATTATTTAGAATTGTATTGTACCTAACTCTACTTTGTACAGTCTCGTACGACTAGTAGCGTATTCTTATTCTTCAAAAAAGTTGTTTGCATTTTTGGAATTTCAAAATTGTGAGCAAGAGCAGGGACTAAGTGCGATATGTGAATTATGTAACGGTGTATAGATGGCACAGGGGAAGAAAGAGGCGTGAAACGAAAGTTTGTTGTTAAATAATGAAGAAGTA
>JAQFZC010000141.1:0-76812 GCA_034695205.1 Dicyrtoma fusca | reverse complement strand
ACGATTCTACGAATACATGTTCCCGGAAAACATCTTCCCAAAAAAGGCCGACGAGAAAAACGTTCCAGGAAAAAAATCTCCCACGCTCGAAGTAGGGGAAAATGTTCCGGAGTACGAAAACAAACATATGCGTGGGTAACGTACATAATATGAGCAGTTTGTTTACAAAGCACGTTGAAACAAATATTTTTATTAAATTTGAATCTAAAATGTGTTTATTTTGTTTTAATTCAGGAGCACTGCATGTATAGTTTCGGTTTTGTGAACTCAATGTATAGCCGTCATATTTTGAACGGGCTGAACACTGCACTGACGTGACGTAATGCAATAAAAACATATCTAGTAGTGACCGTCCTGTACGTGGTCATTAAATGAGGTCATTGGCTGGCGTTTTTGTATCGGTAACTACAAAGATTAAACTTTGGTGGAATTCAAAGCCGGTTCATTCCCCTTTTCATCGTATAATTTGGGAGTTCTTTCTTAAAAAACTGAAAGCGTAAAAGTTCGACAAACTCAAAATTCGATTTTAACTATTTTTGAAATTCAATTTACAAAATATTGGTTTTAATTAAGTTATTTTTTTCGCTGTCGACATTTACGAGCAGACAGGATCTTCAGGTATTATTTTAAGACCAAGTGTATGATTTTATTTTTTGTTGATGCTGGCAATACAAATCGAAACGAAAACAGCCAAAAAATGGGAAAAGTCCTAAATGTGATCACCCCCTGTTTTATGCATTTGAGCCTCGTGAGATGTGCCAAACTATTTTTGAAAGTTTCAGTTTAGCTATATTATAATTATAACGATGTATCTATTATTTGTGTTTATAATAACTTAATGACTGATGATTTTGGTGGCAACGTGTCATGAATGTCTCTTGTTTCTTACCTTACCTATTTTAATTCCAGAGAAAAAGATCGCTGATAGTAATAATTTTGAGCAATATATTAGAAATTGTTGTCCTTCGGTTCACCTGTGATTGTAGGAACGTTTCTGCTTGATTATGTTACTTAGATTTACTTGTTGTGGTTACGCTTTTTGGGATTTATAAAAATAGTTTTGCAAGACGATTTTTTTGCTGCTGAAATACAGCTTATTATCTAAAATATTAAAGCAAAACTAGGCCGAAATCTACACAATACTGTAAAGTAAGATACAGCGTTAAGACACAGCGTTTGTACCCGGGAACATGTTTTCCTTCTTGGAGCTTGGGAACCTTTTGTCCGGGAACATTTATTCCTAGAACCGGAGTGAAATCATGGGGAGGAATGGGAAACGGACTAAAACTTGCAGAGCACTTTATGTTCTTACCTCTCCATGATTTCACTCCTGATGTCCAAGTAAAATCGGATTTTTGGTATCAAAAGTATAGACTTTTAGCTCCCGGCAAATAACTCCCTCATCAATCTAACCTTAGTTCCCGTTTATTTTTTATTAGCTCCACCACTAACATAATTTTCAGCAAGGGCAACCTTTATTATTGTCTGTACTTGTGGTATCCATCTCCTCGAATACACTGAACAAAACCCCCAAGTTTACTTTATGAGGAATGTAAGAGCAAGATTGTATGTATGCATGCATACTGCATAAATATTTACAAGAAGCGTGATTTTTTATGTACTTTCTTACACATAAAAGTATGAATTTATATTTAGCTCTTATAAACGTACTTTCTTGACATTATTTTCATATCTTCTAGGCAAAGAGACATTTGGAGGTGGTGAACTAATTCGGACTGTCTGATACCCAGACGGTACGCGGTAAGAGTATATCTGTCAATTGTCAGTGAACTGTCAAACATGAGTTCTTCTGAACTGAAGTACACTTGCATATTCAAAGTTGTCCATGAAATCACAAAAATGTTTTAAAAACTTCACAATTTGAGAATTAAGCTAAGGTAACAAATGGGTAGTGGGATGCTGTGTGCTCTACCAGCAATTGGTGTCCTCGACGATTGGAATGCAGTCGTCGAGACCTGCTCTATAAAATCGTGCTTATAGTTTACGATAGGTTACTCTAATTAAAATGTAGAACCACTTAAACTAAAAAACCAACTAGCTAGTACCTAAATACTAACAACTAACACTTATAATTATTAGCTAATAATTTAGAGGAAAAATCGAGAAGCCTGAGCTGCATATATAACGTGCTGTAGTAAAAATAGAATGTCTGATTCAACAGAAAGATATCTATTGTCTATATCAAGAAGCCACTAACAATAATTACTTAGCTAAGGCTTCATATTTTAATTAGTCCTGAAATCATTGATTTCCTATAACTCTCGTACCTACAGTAAGTATATAATACTATAATTACACCTTATTTCTACTTGGTCAGCCACTACATACAACTAGCAAACGGTTTTAGCCAGTCACCATTTCTTTCGAATTTTTGTAGCTTACGTCCAAAGTTTAATAACAGTTTTGTAAATATGCCATCAATTTTTGATAAATTAAGTCATTTTGTAATTATGGTAAGACATTTTTTTCAAACGTTATAATTTCATAATTAACGTACTCGTTAATTGTTGGCTCTATAACGTGGAGGCATACCACTAAATTACTTCGCTTGTACATTTTGTACATTGATAATAATTGAGCTATACAGAACCCATACAGCGTGGGCTTCCGTACTATGAACAATTTTTGAAGTTTTTTGTACAATCACAGTAACATGGTTTTCCCAGCTCCCTGTTTCATTGATTTGAACTCCTAACAATTTTGCATTGGTCATTGGTGGCTTATTGGCTTGGCAGTTTAATAGTATTGATATATATTTCTGAATTGGAAAACTGTTTACCTTTAGGCATATCAATATACATTTTTACAAATTTAAAGGTCATAAATGTTTAACTACCTACCTAAATAGAGCTTTCTGTGGGATATTAGATTGTGAAAAGTTTTTGTTTATAATTTACCAACATTTTTTATTTCAATGACTGATTAAGAAAATAATCTGTTCCTTAGTTTGTTGACTACGTATGATAATTAAAACCATCAATTTAAATGATATCAAAAGCAAACAAACCGACATTACCTGTCAGTTCTAAATTGGGATCCTCCAAGAGATACTCTATGTAAATAATAAAATCGTATTGATCCACTACGTACACTGCAAAAAATCACCACATCGTAATCGCGTCATAAAAAAAGTGAAGCCATCTTTATACATTATAATCGCATCATTTTGATGCGTTAGAATGCATCATAATGATGCGAACTAGATGGGGTCCAGATGAGTTTCTTCATAAAATAGGGAATTAACATGGGCTAAATGTGGACCTTATCATATAATGAGGTCAGAAATCATCATAATGATGCGATTATAACTAGTAAAAATGGACTCACTTTTTCGGGAAATGATGCGGTCCAGATTCTCCAGATGGTTTTGGTAGAGTGTACACACAGATGTACATAAGAACCCATTTCTGGTCTAGCTAGAGTTTGGACCAACTGCCAATGAAAGTAAATAACTTTCCGTCACTTATCGATGGCACAGGACACGAAAACATGTTTTAAGTTAACTTGACCTTTACAGGTCAAACCGGTCAAGTGAAAGAAGCTAATTTTTGTTGATGCGCGATGGGCACAAACTCTAGACTGTAAAATTATAATTACTATGAGATATACTGTATGTTTAAAAAGGTGCTGATGCAGTAGAGTAAACCTACATGGTTAATTGTGGCTGCTAGTAGACAGGCATCGATACTTTTATTTGCACAAAAAAGTGAGCTCTGAATTAAAGTAGGAAAATGGAAAATACATACATAGGTGCTGTAAAAAAATTCACTGCAAATCTCTTGGAGTTGCATGCTGTAACCCGTGCCTGTACGTATATAGGTAAAGGACCTACCTTCTTTTTGCGTGACCCAAACTTGAGGAAGGTAGAAGGCCGGTTATTTTTGGGACACAAGGGAGACATAAATCGTCAAGTTAGCAATTATTATAGCGGGGTTTGAACCTAGAGACGATGGAAAAACTACCCGTCGGGATTAATAAAATTAAAATTTTCGGTTTCTTTTCGAAAGATATCATAAAAAAAAACTTTCCCCAGCACACTGAGCGACAAGATTCTGATGATACTAGGCCAGGCAGTAATAACAAATGAGACGGAAGCTATAAGATTTACCTTATGTGGCTGTTATTTAGGTATGTGAAAGGTTTGAAAATTGTAAAAGCGATAGTATCTTTGTATCTTCATCTTCCACAATACTCTTCGAATTCCCTGAAAATAAAGGCTTAAGTAAGAATGGGTGAAATCATTTCAGATTACGATAGACCGTAAAAGAAATTACAGCTCGGAATACAGAATAGAGAGATACAAAGACGGGAAGAGAATGGGTAGATACTTACTTAGATTGGAATACAACGAGTGTTAAGAATCAAAGAGCACGCTCGCAATACAATATATCTAACAGAATGGAATATAGGTTCCTTGTTCTTTCACGGATGACGGAAGGAAGCGAGATCCTGGTGCTGAAAAATTCTAGTAAAATGAACACGGCGAGCAACTGTGATACAAATCATATCTAATCGCAAGTGAATACAAGAATACCACACTATGGTCCTCACTACCAACACCTTTCGTTTTAGGTACCCCACACACACGCCTTTTTATTACTGACCGCCGTAATCATCAATCAGTGTAGCCCGTTGGGAGCATAATTGTGTTTGTGTTTATTCACTAACGATAATTGATACTATTCAGCTGGTTCATCACAGATAAATGGTGTTACACATTTGAAAGGTTCGTCACCAATCAAGTGTAGAACCTGATCCACCATCTTCATCTTCTCCAGGCAGATCTTTGAAATCTTCTTTTTCCTACTTACATATTATAAAGCATAAAAAAGCATACACATCTGGGACAAGATAAAGCAAAATAAACATAATTTCGATGGGATAAAACCTTAAGTAACTTTACACCAATAAAAAGATAGTTTGGGTCTCCTTAATAGACAGTGTTTTCCTTTTGGCCCAAAATGGAGAAAATTATGTAATAAATCTAAAGTAGCAATGCAGGATTGCCAAGGTCTTGTGTTACTATACTCGCTAGACCTCTTCCGATAGTATAATACACTTCATCTGCTGTTGTAGGAGAGAGAACGAAATATCTTTATTTCACTGATGCTGTAATAACATTTGCCAATATGACACATGACACAGTATACCGATTAAGATAGTGATAAATTTTACAGAGTTATGCGTATTAATGTGTTTAATAGATTAGATATTTAGGACATATTATAGGGATGGTTGTGGGCTATTTTACACGTTCCACGAATTGTAGAAATGATAAAATCTTCGTTCAGAGAAGGGGGCAGTTGAAATTGTTTTCTAAAGTTATCGAAAAATTTTGTGATCGTTCCACTTGCTCCTACCATTAAGTCAATGATTTCGATTTTCTGGAGGTTGTATTTTTCCAGATAGAACGGAATGCAGTCATTGTTGTAGGCCCTTTTTTGTAGCCTTCTTTCGATCCGTTTTGAAAGCAGAGGATATCTATTCTTTTGCTTAGGGGAGCACATGGGATTTCTTCATAAACTTACCACAGCTTTTTCCATAGGTAATTCGCAATTATAGTACGGATTTCGTTGTGTCTTACGTTTCGCAGTAGGTAACTTCGCTGGCAGCAGCCCAGGACACGGGGCAAAGTTTCAGTGGTCTCCGCACAATGACGGCATTGGCGGGTGTCCTGGCTGCGACCTTGAGTGCCTCTAACTGGGTATATGTACGTTCGACGACATTTTAATAATAGAAGTCCATTCTGAGGAGGTAATTCCTTTTTTCCCAATTATTTGTTTGTTTCCGGTGGGATATTCCGAGTAGACCTCCCCAATTTTTCCTTTGGACGGGAATTCGAACCATCTGTGGAATTCTTGGTCATGTATGTACATAAGTGTTCGCGTATGATCTTACTTTGTTTTGTCTTGGGCTTGGCTTGGAACTTTTTTCGATTTCAGCCTGAGGTAATTCTAGTAGTTCCATGCATCTTTCAACCTCTAGGATGCACCGTTGCATAAAAGTGTATCCGGAATATAAATATCGTCCGCTCTCATGGATATGCACCACTTATTTCCTATTAAGAGTTCGCGGATGAGATATGAACCGTTTTGCAAGTAGGTACCTAGTTTTATTTGGATGTGGTTTCCTTCTGGAGGGAGTAGGTACATTGATTTCCGGTTATAATAAAACAAAACCTTAATTGCTGCAAGCTAAAAGCCTATGGCGGTTATATATGTATGTTACATAGTTATGTAAAATCTCAAGGTCTCAGATCCCAGTTTTTCGAAAAATCAATTAATGAACTTACCTACCTGTTGGGGCATATCCATCGAAAAAGCATTAGAAATTGCAAAATTAGAAAAAGGCATGCCCATTTTCCTTCTGAGTTGCCAATCATGTACACAGGTAAGCTCTACTTACCCCCATATAAGTATGCACGAAAAACCCGAAGAACCTGAGATAACAATGGTCTCGATTCCCCTATAAATCTCTCCCCAATAATGCATAAATACACGTAGGTAATAGCTTACCAATTACTAAAATATTATCTACACACATGTTCAACCTTTACACGTTTACACAAAAGGAAAACAACTTTTGTAAACGCCCACGCCAATACTCCGTGGAGTGCACTGATTAAAAGCATCAGGGGCTATCCCCATCATCCCATCAATCCCAAACTTAAGCTTGTAAACTTAGCACTGTACTGTACTGCTAACTGACAATAACTGACGGACAAATCCATCCGCGTTTAGTTTACTCTACCACTGCCCATTTAAATTACCAATCTACTAAAATCCCTCAAACAAAATATACCTCAAAACCTATCAGTATTCCAACCAACCAACCAACCAGGTAGTTGTATGTATTATGTATTTTCTCTCTGAAACAAAACTGAACAAATACAAACATAGGTAAGTACATATGTAGATAATAATATATGTAATACCTACCTAACCCATGTAAACTCCGAATTAAATAACAATAATATTACGTAAACGGCCCATGTCATTGCCAAGGTTACCTAATAATGATTGGAAAAATACTACTGACTCTATTCCTTGACTAAATGCGAATTTGATGACCACTCCCTGGCAGACATACAGAAGACACCCTCCATCTCTTCAATTGCCACCTATTGAATCGACGAAATAAATCCGAGAACGGTAAATTAATTAGTCTACGCTTCACTCTTTAAAATATGTAGTAAGGAGCTTATTTCTGCAAACTGCAAATTATTATTACCTATATCGAGACTAGAATGGAAAATTATTATTCCAAGACTTACTTTCTTGGGGAAAGGATAGACAAAGCCGAAGCCGAGAGACGTGCTACATATTTGTATAATAGAGACCATCAGATCATTAGAGCACTAGAGCAGATCATATTTACTTTATATAGTCTGTGTGGGTACAGCGAGACACTGCATAGTAGTACAGACTACAGAGTGCATTTATTTATATTTATAGCAGCAGTGGCAGCGGTAGTGGTAGAGACGCGGAAAGTTTGGAATTGGAGCTTTGAAAGGCGAAAGGGACAAAAGATTCAAAAGAAACTAAAGAAAGACAAAAGTACGAACAAAAGTCCCGAAATAAATAAATAGAGTAAAACCCTACAGAGATGCGTGGTTGATAGAGCGATCTACGAGGGAACTCGCACACCTTGGGATAAACTTGGGATTGGCCTTCGTCAGAAGATGGCCGAGAGTGCAGGGAGGATTGAAATTTGAGTTCCCTCGTGATGCCTCTAGGAGGAAATGGTTTAACTCTCGCTGGATGACTCCGCCACAAACAACTGACGAGCCAAAAAGCAAAGCATAGCAGCAGCAACTCTCCTCCAACATTTCCTCACTCGAAAAAAAACACAGCTTGGAAAAAGCTACACGAAAAAGAGCTCAATTAAAGCATCTCTCACACACACACAGATACACACACACATACACACTTGTTCCCACTTCTTTTTTCCCTGCAAACAACAATAATTGCGAGAGCCCCATGCACACACTAACTTACATACTAGATACTACTATGCTTCATCTCTGGACCCCGTCACCGTCACCGTAAAGTAAGCCGTATGCACACAGTTATCAGTCCATGCATACGGAGATGAACAAGGAGTGAAAGAACCAACTGAAGGACTCGCAGATTCACTAAAGAAAGATACGTATAGAGTAAGAAAGGACTCACTCTATAGTGTGTATTTGTTAAAGTTAATTCAGAGATCCAAAAAGGAATATTTCTAAACGTATCTCGTCGCTGGATGTGCACTGAGTACTCCTAGTGTGTGGAAGGATGCCCAAGCTTACGCGGTGAGGGCCTCAAAGAGTGGGATTGGGATAGCAAAGTGAGAGAGAGAGAGAGAGAGAGAGAGACAGAGATCGCTTTCAGTTTCAGTCAGTCAGTAAACGTTACGTCGTCGCCCCAACCTAATCATCATCTTCCACAATCCGCATAAAAATTGAGTGCTTAGATATAAAATGTGACTGAATTTTGGATTTTTTTGGAATTTGGAGGGCTGGCATTCGTGTTTAACTTTATTGATGAAGGGAAGAATCTCAAGTGTCTTTGAGTCGGGCTCTTCGTCATGGAAGCAAATTCCATTGGTAGTGTACCCAAGAGAAGAAGGTCAAAATCAAGAAAATCCAAGCAGCCGAGTAGTCGAAGAAAGAATAAAAAGTGTATTAGTTGTCAAGGGCCCAGAGCGGACTTGCAGGAGACGTCAGATGCTCAGCAGAAGAGATGCAGTGCCCTTCTTGAAAAAATCTGTGTATTACAATTAGATATTTTGAGTACTCATCTCATACGTCAGTATGATACTTATCTGGAAAATGCGGACTCTAAAGGTGGAGGTAGTTGTAGTTTAGGTTTAGGAGGTGAATCATCATCAACAACTTCATCATCCTCCTCATCCTTGAGAGAGACTCAGTCCTCCGTGTGTGGTAAAGAATCGACATTGTTAGGAACTTCGACGGTGACACAACTACCCTCCCCAGCACCGTCACCGTCCCCACCACCTCCACCTCCCCCTCCCCCTCCACTGCCTCCGCCACAAACACTACCTTCGTCATCATCGCCGTCTTCGTCTCCCAACGGGGATGATAAAAGTACCAAGATGATTTGGAGGGAAGGGAGTAATGCGAGTGATCTCAGTATGCTTCATAAGATGATTGAGAAAATTGAGTTTGGTTCGAGTGGTTTGGGGATCGTGGGTCCGGAGAAATATGAAACTTTTGATAAATCAAGTAAATTTGAACCCTTTGATACTGTTTGTAAATCGGAGAAAGGGGAGGTGAGTAGTAGTAAACAGTGTGAGTCCATAAGTAGTTCTGTTCCAGTCAAATTGGGGATTGTCGACGTCCAGGAGGTGTCTTCTTCTTGTGAGGGCGATCATTGTTTTGAGCCTCCGATTCAAGATGATATTGATGAGGAGACGGTAGACTATTACAATGACAAAATCTCGGAAGAAGCTCAATGGCTCTCCGCAAACATGAATCGTGTACTGAGGGAAACAATGCAGATTTCGGAGGAGTGGGATGAGACGGATTCTAGTTGTGGGGATGAAAGCTGTGATGAAGAAATGTCTCTTCATTACACTGAGTCCGAGGCAGACAGGAATTGCTACTTGCCTTTGTAAGATTTGGAGGAATTTGTTTGTAGGGTTGTTTTGGTTGTACTACATCGATGGATTATTGTTTTTTTGCTGACATTTCGGAATTCGGAGTCATAACATAATGTATTGATTTTTTTGCAGCCTTCAGAATCCAGCCTCTTCCTGGGCTCTTGCGAGGGCGGCTACCATAACCTCGTGGTTATGGAATCATGATGCAATTGCTCACGTTTCTTTCCGCCTTGAACAACAAGATCAAGTTCATCGGTGAGTCGTGTATATATCTATAGTAGATCCTTCGGTTATTAACTATGGTTGTGTAGACATCTCTACAGTGAAATGAATGTTGCCAAAATCTATTTCTGTCTTCCGGGAACAGTAAAACTAATCCCCATTTTAAGCATTTATTACTATTGTCTTGTTGTTAAATGCTACTTTTCTGTAACCGTTTATTCACTTTTTACTGTATTTCTTCTTCTTGTACACAGCTCGTTTATATTTATTATAAATTTTAATTCATTCAGCCTTTTGGAACCGATGTCTGTATCATTATCCTATCTATTGTGTATTCTGGAACTATTATCCATACATTTTGCAATAGAGTTGATGAAAGATTGACTTATTGTATAATTGTGAATATATAAACATTTTTGTAGTCACCTAAAAACCACTAAACCAACTTTTCAACTAGAAGACAAACCGTTACCTGGAGTTATGAATCCGAATATTGGGATTGGAGCCCCTTGTTTACTCCAAAATGCCTATATTCAAGTCTATACTCCTCACGTACCTGCTGATTCTCCCAAGTAATCACTTTGATTTTGCAGCATTAATTTTTCGTAGTTTGCGTACACGATTATTTAGCTGAAACTATAATTTCGGGATGAAATATTTTTCCAGGTCTTCAAAACCCCCATGTCCTAATGGTCATCGTCTGTCCACCCCCATTTGGTCTGAGCCTCGCGCTGTTAAATCCAACGTGCTAAAGGATCAAATTGTTCTAGGATCTGCGTACCCTGTCAAAACAGATAACGAAAAATTAAATTCCGCTGACAAGAAGCCTTATGGTCTTAGCAAGAATCATACTCACCCTCTTAACTGTGATAGGTAGGATACAATATTCCTTTACAACGTTTGATGACTTTGCAAATTAAGATCATGCTGGACTAATAATATTCTAACATTGCTATTCGCTTAAGTTGTACCATTTGTTCGGCGCAAGAACCTTAAAACTTACTTTGTGTGTACCTTGTTTTACTTTTTAGCAGGCTGAAAAATATTGGAGGCGGATTAGAGTCACTTGGTATTAAAGTGCGACATGAGTCTGATGTCACTTGCGTGGCACGAAGATGTTTACCTTTAAAACCTTATCGACCAAGAAAAATCTTTCAGCTTGGAGGTGTACATAAAATGATTCTCCAACCATCCAAAAGACCAACAATTATGTGCGAGTGTTTCGGAAGAAAAGAACTTTGTGCGTCCTGTTCTGGGAGATTACAAAAAATTAAGTGTGTAGACGGAGAATTTGATGACTTAAAAGATCTTGCTGGAATTTTGGACGACTCTTATCACCAAAGCCTAGCTATCACTGAAGGTAGTTGTGATAGTGGCAAATCACTTGTGTTTTCTGTATTTAGTTTGGTTAATTGTGGACATTCATTATTTTATACAAAGGATAAGGAAATCTCTGTTTCAGTGTTAAAGACGTTACAGAATTGAGTTTCCCGTAAACTCGAATTGGCTTGAATGAGGAGAAGAGTTTGATGTGAAATGTGATTATGTTACTTGTTTAAAAGATTGCTGTGATATAGAACAGCGATATGTATCCAATGGAGTTTTATCTATGATACGTTATCTATGTAAAGCTTTTTAAGGAATCTGAAAACAATTTTAATCAGCTGCCCAGTGCTATTGTAGACCACTTTTGGTAACTGCTATTCTACGGAAATTTCGGTTCCTTGTTTCGCAAACAATATTAATTTCTAAGCAGTAGCTGACACTAAGCTCAGAATGTATCGGGTTCGCAGGGGATAAGAAATGCTCCAAGCTAAAACCAGTTGCTGTGGAGACGTTGTAACTAAGACCCGAAACATAAGTCACACATGGTTAATATTCGAGGGGCTCTATTAGTGTGTTGCGAGTCAAATATTATAATGGTCCCAATTGCTGAAACTTTGAATACTTCATATTTTAATATAATTTTCCCCGCGTAGAATTATGTGACTAACTGATATGACAAATTTTTACTTGCAGAGAAACCTCTTCAGTTAATTGTAGACGCATCCCTTGAATCTGAAGGCTGGAAGAATGTTACCAGTTTGTTGACAGAACCAGTTGGAGAGCCGACGACTGAAAATGAAGAGACAAGACGTAGACTTGCAGAACCAACTAGAAGAAAAAGAGGACGACCTAGACGTAATAATTATTCTGCATTTACTTTGCTGCTCCTAATCAGCGTTTTGGAATGTTTTGCATTTTAATTTGTTTCTTAAATTATTGATTAGAGTAAATATACGTATTCGATGCTCACCTATTAATGATTTTTTGTATAGCGGAGTTTGAAAATAGAAGGGCGTCCACTGGGACGACACGTGGAAATAGTACAAAGTACAAACGAAGAAAATTTAATTCAATATCGGATATATGTAAGTTCCCTGACTGATGTATTCTCTGCTACTGCTTACGGCAGAGGGCAACTTACTTTGGTCTTAACGGTATGTAAAATTTCGTATTTTATTTCATTCATTCTAGGGGACGATTCCAATAACAGCGACTTTTCCGACGAAGACGATGAATTTGCTTATCTCTTTGAAAACGGCATTCCTTCACCAAGTGGCAAATACCACTCTAAAAGAGGTTCTGGCCTGATTCAGGATAACTACAGGTATAATTGTACTGTAATTCTATGGAAAATATCGAAGTATCGTCTGTATTATGTGCATACTTTTGGACTCCACCAGTTATATGAATGAACACAATGCAGTTAATACAGTTCAGCAATCTGTGTACAATAAGAATTTGGTTTGATTCAGAAAAATAACATTTCAAACGGCTAAGATCTAAAAAGTACATTTGAGGGAATGCTATGACTGAAAAATTCAAGAGGCATAAATTGTTTCCCTTGTCAGTCAGTAATACGAATTAGTCATGTGGGTACTAGAGGTATTTAATTTTGGAGAGGTTCAGGGTCTATGTCCAAGTTTTAAAGATTCCACAATGATTTGTATTGTACTATTTTTTCTCGAGATGCTTGTATCAGCCACTTCGAATTACCTTCATAAGCTTCCACACGAACATACATGTACACTCGCAGTTACAATTAAAGTGTGTACATAATTTATTCTATATACCTAATCAAGAATTTTAAAATCGTGGAACTGACCTAGCTGGTGAAGGACAGGTTTTAAGGCTTGGCTGAAACTGAATCTGAATGAATACAATGACATAATTTTAATAATAAGAAGTTTCCAAATTCCGCAGTTATTGACTTAACTTACAAAAATTTGGTTGAATACTATAACTTACTACAATTTCGAAATAGAAATCAGCGTGCAGTTTGAGTTAAAAAGACTAAAGCTTTTCAGATTATTTTATAATTGTAGTGGTTATTCGTCTTATTGCAAACTGCAAACAATATAAATAGGTGAGATTCGTAAATTTTATAAACAATCAAGATGAGTTGTAGTAGCGGTACACATTTTATTCGCATAAGATAGTGGATTATTTCGTTAGTTTGATATTTTTCTCTAACAATAGTTCAAGTTCTTGAAATGTGCATTTACTTTAGTAATGAAGGTAGTTTAAAACAACAGGGAAAAATAAGTGCTTACATAAATTGATAATCTTCCAAAATAATGACGAGCGACTGCTGTATCAAACTGGTTAAAAGCTATACTCAATTAAAAGTACTCAAGCTGTACTTTTTGTCATGAAAACAAGAAGAATTAAAGTACTTTCAAAATTTGACTAACAGAAAAGCTTGTTCTGAATGGTTTCAAAAACAAACAAATACGTCGTAAATTCAGAAATATCAAAAATATGAAAAACGAAACCGTAGTATACGCTGTTGATTGGGTAGCAATAGGGTTGCGGCACAGTATACAGCTCGGTATCTTAAATTAAGTATTAACTAACGTGATTTAGGGAAAGTGCGTATTAGTTTAGTGGTAAAATGGCAATCTTTAAGTCTCTGGATTAATTACAAATACGTTCCTACGTATATTAATTTACTTAAAAAAACATCGTAACTTTTTTGTTTGTGTAACGATTTTGCAAGAATGTTCTACTGCCACAAATACCAAGGTTTATCCTCATTATGCGCGGAGCTAAGGTTACAGCTATTACTACGCTTTATACAATGATTTCTGTAGTTTGTTCACAGTTGACAGTCATTCGACTTGTAGTGTGTGAATCTTTTGGTGTTTACGAATACAGAACAATAGTTTTGTATTTATTGTAAATGGAATGCTATTAATTACTGTAAAAGGTTGAAATTAAATTGTGAAAAGTAGGCGGTATAATCTGTTTGTAGGCAGCTGTCGTAAAAACAAAGTTATCCTCGTAAATTATGCGTCGATTCGATATATGTGCAGTGAAACCACTCCCTGGTTCGTCAAGGGCCCTACTACTTTGTGCCACTATACCGATATACATAGTAGTTTTCTGCCACTATAAAATTACTGTAGTTTCTGGCTAGCAAAAACTAAAAAGTAGTGTTTTGTTTTAATTTATAAAAAGCGGTTTGTTTTATCTTTATATCTTTTAGACATTCAGGTACTATCTATATCATTAACTGTGAGACACAAAGTTTTAATTACATAAATGTAAATCATTATTTTTATTCGTGGTGTCCTAATTGACTGATTTGTTAGTCCAGGCTTCAGTTCTTAATCCTACGAATTTGTTTTTCTGTTTCTAGCTAATGAATTATTTAAAGATTTTTACGGTGTTTAGATAGTGTGAGCAGTACCATTTTAGTACCTTTCATTAATTTCTATTATTATTAATTATTACTATTAGACCCGCTAATTAAAATTCCGTGTTACTAACTAATAAAAGCTTTCAACTATATGTGTTTCTTGGTGAATTTTAAATGCACAAGAGGATGTCAATCCCTCAAGGTATATTATCAAACTACTATAGACCAGAGGAGTGAATTAACACATAATATATTGTCAAGGACCTAAAATTTCCTGCCACTACAGAGAAACCCCATTATATCAGAAAATGTTCCAATGTAAAAACATACGAGGTTTTACCGGGGACAAAAATTGGGACTACTGTGGGGAGGGTACTCCTATAGGGAGGGATGACTGTAGAGGGGTTTTTACTGTAAATGGATTTTTCGACAATGAACAAAATTATTGTCTGTGCAGCTACATGATCTTTGACGATCTATAGACAGCAAGAGTAAATAATTAATAAAAATAATATAACGTTATTAAAAATAAACTACTGCAACTTTTGATAAAAATATTGTGTAGTACATAGTACATATAAGCTAAGACTTGTTGGATTTGCACCTTTGTATGTAGATAAAAAATTTACAAAATTTTATATTTTCAAATTCTGTCCAAAGTAGGTACTGAATAGCATTGTCGAGAATTTGGTATGATTGTGTAGCTCATACTTCATTTTACGCTGTATACAATTATACTGTAGTTTCAATGTTACTTATGTGTTGTATTTTTTTCAGACGCAAACGGGACGAAAAATTCGATATTGACAACATAGTCATTCCGTATAGTATCGCTTCCACGACAAGAGTCGAGAAGATTGAGTACAAAGAAATTATTACACCTAGGTAAGTTATAACGCTTCCTAAGTGTACTTCCAGTTCCAATTTTCAAATCATAGTTCTTTCTGTAGCAAACCAGTGTATCACATACGCCATTGCGCATTGCTTACAATTTGTTTTATTTTTATTTCAGTTGGCGTGTGGTTCCCAATGGTTATAGGAAGATTTCCGGCAAAAATGGCATGACTAACGTCCGTACTAATGGCTGGGATGATTCAGAGGTAACGTGCATATCTGTGTTCCACCCGAAGTTGGTTATACAGTATTTAGTATTTACTTATCATAGAACGTCTACAAGAAAATGCTTTCTCCGCTCCAGAAGAGCTATGGTGAATATTTTCACAACAGTGACTGCAAGTCATTTTCTACTAGAATAAAAGTAACAAAAAATCTAACTGAAGAGCCGCAGTAATATGGCATGATTTGAATAACCCTTATGCGACGAAAAGTCTCAATATCTGTATTCACAAGATTGGTTATCCTCAGTCTTCAACCACCAATGGGCTCTAAATAAAAAAGCGAATTGTCAGCATTACTTAAATATTTCCTTACGTATATTTTACTTCTAACGTTTTGCAATATTATGTGACTAATCGCAAGCATTAAAATGTCGTGAAAACATAGACCCAAACTTCCCTGACTGCATTACTTTTTAAAAATCAGATTCGGGTCCCCGTAGCCCATAAAGTTACATTATTAGAATACAGGCTCAACAGCGATATTTCGAATTTTCAGTGAATCCAAGACATGTAGTATCTTTTCAAGCCAACAAGCGAAAACATTTTATAGGAACCAGAAATGTGGGGAAAGCCTTTCATCTTGTGTGTTTAAATGAGTTATATCTATAATAACTATTGTTTTGATATCCAGATTGAGGATTTAAGCATGGAAGTAATTCAAGCACGGCACGATAGAAGTGAAGTGGAAGAACACCGCAAATTTAATCGCAATCCTAAAAAATCTCATCGTAGATCTAGAAGGCTGGATTCTAAGGCAGATTATTCTGATTCAAATACACCTGGTAAGTTATGAAACAGATGTGTACGATGCACTATTTCCGTAACCTAAAGAATAACCTGTTGTAATTGACTTTATTTTCTTTAACTTTTAAGACCCCATGTCACCTAACCCCGAGGTGAACGATAGCTATTTATATTCTCCGGGCTCTCACTCACCCGTAACTCACGTGGAGCGAACGGACCCGATGCCAATAACGGGCATGCTTGCTCCAGTGGTCACTGAAGCTGTTGCAGCTTTAGCTGTTAGTGCTTTAAAAATGAACTCTCTAGGTCCAGGAAGGAGGCGAACGATGTCGTCTACTAACAGTGCAAACAGTGTGGATGATGAAGAAGACCAAATGAGAAAGCCTGTAAGTCATTTTGAGAATTCACAATTGATTCACAGAATTATGGATTATTTGTTAATAATCTTAATTTTCTGTTGTGACAATGCTGTGTTCGAATTTTATAACTAACACGGTGCGCGGTGGTTATATAATTATATATATATATATATATATTGTTTAACAGAATTTCAGCCCGTGGGAAAAAAGAAATTTTCCTCTTAGCGAAGACGAGTATCAAAGAATGCGGAATGAAATGCCAGAAGAATATCTTAGGTTATGTGACGAAGAAGATGTATCTGGCGATGAAATATACAGCTAGGAGCTATTTTTAAATTTACTTGTCAGCCCTTTACATGAATATATAATATATATTATAGATGTATTAAATTTTTATAATATGATTTTTTGGTAAATAACTTGAAATCATTTGATCACGCAAGTTTGATTTTTGTTGTTTTTTTTAAATTTTATTGACACAAAACACCTCAATTCATACGTCAAGTTTAAATCTTATTCATGAATTACAATAAAAACATTTTGACTCGATATTCTCATAGTGTACACAGAATGCCTTTTGTTGTAACTTTTTAATTTTAATTCCTATTAGATAAATATTCGTACATTTAAATATTACATTATATTGTATTTATACGCATTGCTATCACTACTAGAACTAATTGGAATAAACAGAAAGAGGTTGATGGAGTTTGAAGTTGTAGGCAGGAGTCTTCGCTTGTTTCTCAAATCGAAGACTTATATTCTTAAAACTGATCGTACTGAGATTTAAAGTATTGTTATTATTTAAACGTATTTCAGATAGGAGTATATTTTTAATATACATTCTCGCGTCGGGCTAGCACATTACGATATGTATTTGTTTCTATGCAGACATTCACAGTATATTAAGATGGTATTATTTTCTGAGCACTGGGGTACTTCATTCAAAAACAAGTCGGAAGTTCGTTTACGACTGTAGCTATTTGTTTTTTTTATGCTATAGCTACATACAGAAAGTTGTTTATTCATTCTTTGAGAGTGTTTCATAATTTATTTGGAAAGCTCTCTAACTGTTGTTATTATTTTTAACAATCTTATAGATCCACTGAATTTACTGAAACACTATTCAGAGTTTTCCAACTTGTTTGGATTTAATTGTACACCCAGTACAGAAGGCGCACTCCGAATGCAGCATATTATACTTTATCTACCACTATAAATGTATTTTTTTTAACGTAGCTAGTCTTCATACTTTTACTTTGTTTTGTAAGGCATCTGGTAACAAGTTCCAACATACAGACTATGTCACCTACAGAAAACACTGATATCCGACTCATCAAGTCCTCACATTTTCAAATGATGGCTACAAACGACACAAACTGCCATTACTTAAACATTTATGTAAGTAAACTTTAGAGTTACTCAATTTTTACATGCATCTTTTAGACAGTCAACCGAAATTGGAGATAAAATTTTGGTTCTGTGTTCATCACGCAAGCCTTTTTGTTTTTTACCTGCAGCTGGTCCACCTATCAATTTTGGTGTGGATCAATACAGGGTGAAACTCTTATCTGAATGATACCATTATTTTTAGATTTAGACGTACACTACCCTTTATACGTACAAATCACATCTATCATAAAAACGTAAATTCTCTACTACAGAAGATCTATAATGAAGACACAGCCACAGTAAAGCGAACTTGATATCCTGATGTTTCACTTGCAATTTCAAATTAAAACTCTACCCATTCCATGCGATACAGACCATGGATTGAGAAAATTCCACTACGTTAATTTAAGTATTAGTCATGAGTGTAGTAAAGAAGATAGCTATTTCAAATCATTAATCAAGAGGATTTCTAATCATGTCTCAGTTTTAGAGTTCAACTGAGAAAATAAAGTCAACGGTATACGGTGAGTGCTGTCAAGAGTCAGCACCCCTCAAGCCCCAGCACATATACAAATGAGGAAATGAAATAAACGCCTGTGAAAACAAAATAAATTATGAACTAATTTTTGCTGCACTACATGCATGTGGAATTTTCTGCTCGATTTAGTATGCTAGTGACACTCAGACTACAGTACAGTTCAGAGGGCTGATTTAACAGACAATTTTTTTTTAGTTGAAATTGAACTGATTGATTTATCTGGACGGAACGGTCGAAGGACTAGAGAGACTGTGTCCATTCTAAATGTGTTAGGTCCCTCTGCTCCAAGTCCTTCTTATGATATAAAAGTACGCACAGGTTTAAAGATTATAGAGTTTAAAAATCCTTTAAAAATTCTAACTATAGACAAAAAACTGAATTATTATTTCAATACATCTCAGATATACTTACCACGATCGCTTTTATGTATAATTTTTTATGCTAATATTGCTACATATATATTGCTTCTACTACATTAAAATTCACATCCAACTCACAAAAATTCATCAACATTCTAAAACACCCAGAGATTTTATCCATAATTCCTACGTTTTAAATCATAAATTATCATAATTTTGGAAAGAGTAATTTGGGGGGAAATCAAATCTTTAATGATCTCCTTCACCTATGCGCAGAATGACGTAAAATGTGCAATAAAAGGTAGATTTTTCTTCTAGCAATCTATAATATCCAGTCATTTTGAAACTTGCGCACCACGTTTTGAAATGAAATCAAGTCGTGTGAGGACATGGAAACATGGAAAAAGGAAATAGTTTTAAAAATTCTACACAAAAAATAAAAAATACTCAATAATTTGTAATAGATATATTCAATATTTTTATGATATATATTTATACAGCTTCCCTATAGTTTCGATGATCATATGATGACGCCTTTAACGTCACAATGAGCATCCTCCCTTCGTTATGCCTGAATTTTTATAAATATGAATCTAATTGTAAGAACTGTCAAAATGTCAAGATTTGTTTTAAGTACTATAACCCATAAACATGATATGCATCGTCCAAGGCTACGAAAGTTTCTACATCTTATTCACCTGTGTTTTTTTTATCCTTCATCAAATACCAGCACTGTCAAGATCAGTACACCCTTGACATTTTCATCAACCCAGTGTACACCTTAATGGATACAAGGTCTATCTTATATGTATACATATGTATGTACACCATAACAAAAAGACTTGCCTGCGTCTCAATTTCAAATTCAATATTAATACTACAAGTTTATACATGAGATTAAACTAGAAAACTCCACTTAAGATTATTTACACATCATTTTATGTTCCCAAATGACCTTATCAGTTAAATAGAATTTGCATATGTAGCCTAGGTATGTATGTACGTACTTAACTACTAGGTTCACTCTCCATTCTTACACTTCCTATCCTAGACATACAATTAAGTACAGCATTAAATTGAGACATCCACTACCAACTCTAAAACATTTTACCTGTTAATTGTATATGTATATGTATATGTACTTTATATATGTATCGTCTACTGGCTTCTAAGGTAAACTAAGACGTAAGCTAAAACTGTACGCTATCAGTACCAGTATGTAACCAACACTGTCTGTCTTCCGACAAACTCCAAAAATCATTCTGTAAACCTTAAAACCGGAAATCGGAGGTATAATAATGGGTTGGGTGGAACGAAAACTATAAAACGGCAACGGGTAATTAAATCACATCTTAACACATATAAAATGCATAGATGCATCTACGAATTCAAAGAATAAATGGACTTGACCATTTAAGTACATGTAAAACACTCAAATATATTACAATCCCCCGGGCCACAACTACAGTATACTACACTTCCTTCTTGTAGCTTTAAAATAATCACTCATTAAAAACTCTTATGCTTACATAATATAATATAATCACCATATAGACAGACACAAGCATCATGACAAAGAGGCTACTAACCTTTTCCTGTTTCCAACATTATTTGGTAATGTTTTGTTTTTGTTTTGTATCCACTCCAAGATATTATCAAGTCGAGAAAAATGCAGATTTAAAAAATCAAATATGCGATAGATCTACGGGTAATTTCTCTTCTTCAAATATTACTTCTTGAAGATTACAGACACACACACTTTCCCTTTATCCTTTGACAATATCACAAAATTTCCTCCTCACAGTAATAATTTACGTGTACTTACAGTCATTCTTGATGAAACTGTAATATTATTATTATTATTTTTTATTTTTTTGGAATGAACTCGAGAACAGCTCTTCACCCAATTAGCGCACTCTCAACTCAAACTCAACACAAATTAATGATAATAATTAACAAACATTATCAACTAACAACGCGTGTACTGTGTACGTAAAGCACTGACAACAAAAACAGTTCTTGTTCTACTGTATCAAATAAAGTTACCTATAATTTATGTACTTACTTACAGATGATTATATATATTCTGTCTAAAACAAATTTGTGGCGTCTCGTACAGTGCAATGTGTGACAGCTTGATTACAATGGCTTCATGAAGTCAAAACTCTAATTGACGTTAAAAGTTACAACGTGACGAAAACAAAGTAAGGTTAGATCACATAGTAAAATTAAAAAAACAAATTTGAATATTTTACTGTAGCTACACATATGTATGTCTATACTTGTACTTTTTTGAAAAGACGTCAAAGTACGTAAGTAAGTATACGTACGTTTTGGTAAATTCTTGTAAGTACCGTCAAAAATAAAATCGAAAAATACTGAGCTCTGATTCTGCATATGAGCGGTGGTGTGCAGGAGAAATCCAAAAAACAAACATTTTTAAAAAGATTGTGTATTGCCTAATTGAAATATTGAAAATAGAAATAAGAAGACAATTTAAAAACCAAAATACTAAAAAATATGAGTTTTTTATCCATACTATAAATAATATATAAATATATATGTATATATATACTCAACAAACTTGCGAACATTAGCCTATTTTTTTTTCTGAGTAGGATTTTTTTGCATTTTTATTTTCTTTTACGTAATTTGCTATTTTTTGTTGGTAAGTAAATAAATGGATTGATTAAATTCATTAAAATTGCAAAAAAACAAGGCAACTACCTGGCTTATAAAAAACATCTATGTATCTATAATCTTGTCTACGATACGAACGAACGAATCCTTCGAATAGCTCAAAAAATGGTTTAAACGACATTATATTATATGACAAACGTATCTATTTTTTTTCTTCCTCAATATATGTTTATATATTTTTCTATCTATTTAATAAGAACAAGGAATTCAAACGTATATTGATCATAAAAGTAAACTTGTTACTGACATGATGGTTTTTTGTTTAGTTTCAACTTTAAATAACCACTCAAGTCAAATAGCTCTATGAATACATCACATTGCACCTAGTAGACTTTTTTTTTCTTTTAGACTTTCTTCTTCCTTTCAAACTCTCTCTCTTTCTGTTCGACTTCGGCGACTTCAAAATTCGAAATTCGAATTGAAATATAGTATTAAATCGTACATAAATATCAACACTATATATGTATGTAAAACTTACGTAGTTTCTTCACCACGCACACACACAGTCACAAATAAAAATAATAACAACAACGGTTATTGTATAGTAATTAATTATATATATATAAATGATATAATATATATATATATATATTATGTATACTGACATACATACATATATTATATACAATTAGCTCGAATTATTTGAAAAAGTCACACATGCAGTAAATACATTTAGATTATTTACACCGTACATATTGAGCTCTTATAAATGACAAAAAACACAATAACAATATTTTTATTTAACTGAGATATCCTACTAATTAATTATATTTTATAATTTAAAGAGTCCAAATCACAATATGAAGTAAGTTTCATCAAATATTATTGTTTCACACTGACTTTTGTTTTTCTTTTGTTTTAAACCAAACTAACACTTTTTACTTTCATTTACGTTTCTCTCTCTTTCTCTCTGTCTGTCTGTCTGTCTACACTTTTTTAGACTTGTAATAATCAGTTTAGACTCTTTACGGACAACGGAATTTATTCGCGCCAACAACTTTGATTTCCTTCCCTGTCATAGCATGTAAAGATTTGGTGTGTGTGTGTGTGTGTTTGTGTTTCCCAGAGCACTTGCAATAATATTATTTTAATTATATTTTGTAGATAAATTTATATAATTTATAAATAAATAGACCATGATGCATTTTTTTTAGCATTTACGTCAGTTAGTTTTTAGTTTGTATACTAAACAGACAGGCCTTTTTTTGTTTGCTCTATTTCCTCACAAATTCAGTTGTTGCCGTTGCCAGTTAATTAAACTATAAATTAATTTGTTTAGGCTTCAAAAAGTTGTTTTTTTTTCTTCTTCACTTAAGTAACAAAGCATTTCAACAACTTTCCATACTTTCGACCAATCTTTCATTCATTCATTTCATTCATATGTATTAATGTAGATAGACACTACCCTAACAATAACAATCCTTTAGATATAGATTTTTTTTCAAATTTTTCATAAACTAAAAATTGCAGTATTATTTTAACAATATAATTTATTATATAAGGTATTTTTAAATATAATTATGTATCTGTATATTGTTGTAAGACTTGGACACAATATGTACAAATGAGAACTATGGAATTCCTTGTTTATTTTTTTACATATGTACATTTTACTGTATAATTAAACTTTTTAACATACCATACTTACGATGGTCTTGGTAACCTTAGATTTCGCCGGCCTCTAATTCCAGAGGAATTAAATGTAAGTAACCTACAACCTACCTAGTTATTATTATTCATAATAATATTGAACTACGAATTATAATAATAATTATAATACCTACTATTAGATATGAGATAATGTATATTTTTTTACTAACTTTAATATCTTTCACTATCTACAGTTGACAGTAGTATTTTTGTTGACAGTTCGCAGGTCGCACTTCGCACTATTTCAGTTCTCGTCCCTGAAGCAGTCAGCAGTCAGCAGTCAGTGGCAGTCATGTTTGTCTGAACCGAAGGAGAAACTATTCCACATTCAATGGAAATGGAAATGGATTGAAAAATAATGTCTGCTAATTTAAGAATTTCTAAAATTGTTACAAGCGTTTTCATTACTAATCAATTTCGAATCAATTTCGTTAGTCTAATTTAGAATTTAAAAGAAATATGAAAGTTTGCGGCGTATTTGTAATTTGAAATGTTTGTTGATTTTAGAACTTTTGAAGTTTGAACAGGAACGAACCAACGAACCGCACAAACTTTCCTGTCGTTGTTCGTCGATCCGGTCAAAGATTATTAGTTTGGTTCAACAAAATTAGTTTGTATTTCATTAGATTCAGACAGAGATGTTGAGACCATTCCTTATTATTGCATTGCTTTTAGACTGCTTCCAATTCCGTAGCTACTTCGACTACTTTCATTTCATTTCCACTAGCTTGGATGATACTCCTGGTGTGCGATCCTGAACGGATACTGTGCAACATTTTACTATGTATAGTACACGTACTCTCTAAACCTTAAAGAATATACATACAGCACTACGGTCTACGATAATTTATTGATTATTATTACTCCTACAGTATCTATCTATCTAAATATATATATATATATGTATATACTTTATCATTTTAGATTTAGAACTGAAGGGGATCTCGGTCGCGACGACTCTGACAAGTCGGACGTTCCGAGCGTCCCCAAATTTACAGTACAACTACAAATTCTTTGGGCGATTAGCTTCTCCTCTAATAGGATCAAGTAAGAATAAAAATAATAATTTATTATTATTGTTACTATTACTATTATTTGATCATAGTACTTAGTAATATTTGAATTTTTTTTTACGATACAATACAAACAATTTAATGATATACTATTATAGTACCTAGTAATTTTTTTTTTAGTTTTTATTAAACACCTATAGATATGTAATGTAACCCAACCGTACCGTTCACTGTACCTTGGTAAATATGTAGTATTCCACTAAGTCTAGATCTTTCGCTCATTCACTCTCTTTTTTTAAAGTCAGAGGTGACCCTATTATTATTTACTACTACTCAAGAATAAACTCTACCCCTCATACTGTATATAATGAAGCAAAATTCCATGGTCAGAAGAGAAAAGTCATCCGTGTACTCACTCCTTATGACAGAGCCTATGATCTCAGTAGCATTTTGAGGTTCTCTCCCTGTCAACTATCCGTATTTGATGATACAGTTGTATTTGTATGTATACAAATATATTTAGGCGACACAATTGATTCCTTCATCTGTGTAGGTATGTATTTCCCTTTAACAACTAACAATTAATTCACTATAATTATGGGAATGGTGTATGTAACTTTATATATTATCTCTTTTTTTTTTGTTTTATCTTTCCCGTATATAATTTATCCCAAGACCACGAATCATTTGAATTTCCGTATTTATGGGATGCTTCGGAAACCTGAAGAAAAATTAGTCATCATAAATTTGTATACATGTAGTTTTTTCCGCTGTACTGCATCCACACATATGATTGAGTGTTTCGCTGATACATAATCATAATATATGTTGAATGAGTACAGTCCATGAGTCGATCGATCGATGAACAAGTCAATGTATTAGTTCCCTTACATACGTACAATACTATATAATCAATATTTTCTATACCCCTCTCCTTTTTCTTACTAATAGAAGATCCAAATATCAATAGGATTCAGGTGAAGATCCATATACATATCCTTAACTGATGTTCACAACAACAAAAATCACAATGATAATAATACAGCATATATATTACGTACCCATTTGAAGTTTTCTTTAGTTTTATGTACCTACATATGTGTAGTTTCATTTCATACGGTTCTATCAGTATGGAGTTCAATTACACAGATATCCTGTACCTTTTTTATCGATAGTAGTACCAAATACAATGTAGCCACAATAATTGTCCTTCCCTCTATAAATCCAATGCACAAGTTCTCGTAGTAAATGTAATCTGTCCAATTTCGATTAATTTGGCAAACATAATGTTATCTTTAGACAAAATATAGATAAGAGCGCACTAACCAAATTCAATAAAATACTTAACATATGAGTAAAATTATATCATCATCATAAGTTACATGTAGGTACTACCATTAACAATAATAAAAACAATTATAAGAGTGTACCTATAGGTACGTTGTTTTAGTCTGGATGGATCCACTGATTATATATTTAGTATATGTGTCATATTCAACATTATATTTTTTATAAAATATCATATATATATGCGGCCTGAGACCAGTTTTAACCAGTTTTTTTGAGATTTAAATCAAATTTAAATCAACACATAAACTCAGATTACAGAAGTATAGGTACTCTATAGAATATTCCTATTTATTCGGATATTCGGAATGAATTACTCTGACAGGACACTGGCATAACCGAAATTACGACTTAAAATAATAGAGCGAATAAATACCCAAGCTTATTGCTTTTGTGACTCTGGTAGAACTGCTCACCTGTTTCTACTACCTAAAGGGCAGTGATTCCACACGGGAGCAACAGAAAGAACAAATACAATTCTTTGAATATATAATACTATTAAATACACTTTTGTGTCATCATAATTATCCGATAATTTAAAACAAACAAAAAATGTACCAATGCCAGTTGGTTTAACATAGTACTGTGTGTTCGCAGTAGATATATGATTATGTATATATATATAATATGTATGTATATGATACGTTGAGGATCATTGTGCTTTGTTTTAAGTTGTGCTTAAAGTCTCATTACATTTGACTTAACGTATCGAAACATCTCACATGTTACATTTAGATAAAAGTTACATATTTTCCGCCTCAGCGATTGTGGTAATTTTTTTTTGTATAATATTATTTTTGGTTTGCTTCCTTTCCAAAATAATTATTTTATTTTTTGTGTGTATGTGCTCCTGGATATTTTTTTTATACAGTCGCTCAAAATTTTGTTTTCTTTTGTTGTGGGGCCAATGAGGGAGCATATCTATTATTTTTTTTTGCTGCTCCCAGGAATTCTCACAGTAAGAATAGGGCTATATTTTTTTTGTCTGCTTTAGTTATAGTATCAACTACAGAGCAGTAAAGAGTTTTCATGAATGGATTTCCTTACTGCGCCCGTACATCCTCCCAATATCAAAGTCCGTAGATTGTAGATTTGTGCACTCCAGTCAACAACAATGCCCGTTACGAAAATAATTTTGCAAGACGTATTGTAGTCTGTCGGATTTGGAGAGAAAAAAATTTTGCTCTTCTCAAAGGAATATACGTTTTTTTTTGGTATGTGTCAAACGGACTGGGAGAGTAATGGACTAGTACATAGGTTATTACACACCCACACTCCGGATCTTGGTTGCTTGACATTTAAGATTTCCTCTCACGCCCAACTCCTTGTCTTTTGACTTTTCTTCAAGAACTGACATTTTGATTTTGCCCCCACGGGACGGTCATCCAGTGAATTTATGGAAAATGAGGGGTGAAGGTGGGGAGGTGGGGGTGGGAGTGAGAGAAGGAAGAGATGACATTTTTTAAGATGAAAGGATACTAAAAAGAAAATTGCAAACATTATCAGAAAAAAAAGGAGGTTCGTGATGAGGTTTACTTACTATTTAGAGCGGTATATAGAGAGGGTTATATATATTCAAAACAATAGTGGGTTAATTTATGTATATATGAATGCAAGATAGACTTATTTACGGGAGGGATAGTTTTTGCACACGAGTACACACTTCTTATTGAAGCATAGTTATCGGGGATGTTTTCTTTGAAAGTATACAGTTACAGATTCATGAATAAAACTTTTGTTCGTTTTCTTTCTGTTTAGTAAAAGGTAAAAAGTCTGGGACTGTGTGGGACACTGACTGAATTCCGGAACGAATCCACGACTAATAGAGGACTATGATATTTGGTGGATTAACTGAATCAAGAGACTCTCATGGGCTATATTGTCATAGATATATGTAGTAGGTGTAGTAAATAGAGACTGTACATAGATTTAAAGTAGGTGTGTAATTAGTATATGAATATTGAGGCGTATCTAGTAAGAGTGTATATATAGACGGGGTCTGTGAATAGAACGTTATTTTTTTTTTATAAATAGAAAGAAATCCAATTTGAGTTGGTGGTAAATATTATTCAAAGGAGGTTAAGAGTTGCCATTCTCTTCCTTGATCAGTCCCTGCAGAGAACAAGAGAAAACATCCCATGTAATGGAAGTAAAGGAGGATCTAGCGGATCTGGAAATGCACAGCAGAGAAAGTATTCAGTATGCTCAGATTTTTTCCAGTCAACAGAGATAGTTTGATAGTAGTATCAATAGTAGTAGTGTAGTACTAGTAGTAGTAGTAGTAGTAGTAGTAGACAGATATAGCATGCAGCATGCACAAAAAATAAACAATGGTTATATAGAGGGAAAGATTTAGAAAAACAAATAGAAACAGAAACAAACAGAAAAAAAAGAGACAATTGTTGTTTTTTTTTCAGTGAAAGTCAGTAAGTATTGTATGTAGAGTTAGAGACAGTTGAGACGTTCTCGTTAATTTTTTTTTTGTTTTGCTATTAGGCGGCATTAACAATGTGACGATAGAGTAGAGGATTGGGACATTGAGGATGGGAGGTAGTGGTCATAGCATTGAGGTTATTTACATGATTCACATGGTTGTATTGGGGATGATGCCCATTCATTGTCACGTTGGTTGTTGTCAGAAGGATACTATTCGGTCCATTCACCTGATTCACCTCTGCCATCTTGGTCTTAGCGTACTCAATACGTATACCACCACGATCAGAGTATCTTAAGAAGGAGCCTTGTAGAGCTGCCATCGCTTGAGTTGCACATCGGACGTCCACATACTCAACAAAAGCCACCGGACTCCCTCCTTTCGTATGTAAACGGAGTCGACTGAATCCAGGAAAGCTACAGAGGAATCAAATTACAGTCAAAAGTTCAAGTAACCACTTTCATCTTATTATATATTTTTTTCTCATCATTATAAACTCAATTCAAAGGAGATAATAAAAGCGTAGCTAGACTCGTCACCCATACATCACAGTAACTCATGACATAAAAGGTTAGATACTGGTAGTGTGCAAAAGTACGGTGGTCATCAATTATCATTTTAATCAATGCAGAGAAAGAAAGAGAAAGAGAGAGAGAGAGGTACGTTGGGCAGAATAGTGTGTGTGTACGTGTCTAGTAGCAGCGTATATAAACTACAGATAGAAACCAATCAATTTATGTAATTATTTTGTCAGGGGAAATACAGACATAATTGTCATGCGGCGGCGTACACACGTACATAGGTACTTGTCTGTGCTACGATTCCCGGGTAATTTTCCCCAGTTCTCTCAAATACTACTATGTATCTTCCAAAGTGTACTCACTTGAGACAGAAAAAAGTCGAAATAAAATTCCCCGTGCACGAAAAAACATAGAAACTTGAGTTAGCAGAGAAAAGCTTTTACAACTATTGTCTCGTGTAGAAGCTTGTTATAATAAATAATTAAATTAAATAAATTTAAATAATAGCTTTGCATGTGGTTGCGTGAAGCCCTTTTAAACCACCAGCAGACCGGAATTATGGATTGTAAGACATGAACTAAGTGGAGTCAGTATTGTATGTATGTACATATGTAGCTTCCCCTACAAATAAGAATACTCGCTCCCTATTTAAAAGTGAATCATCCTGCTATGTAAATAACAATTATATACATTCAATACCCTCTCCTTTGAATGCTATTTCGGTTAGTATGCAATGCGTCGTTATGAATTTTTATTATGCAATGCAAATGAATCAATGCGTACATAACTTTTTCAGCTTGAATGCCTTTGTTTTATGGTTCGATCTGAAAGGGCTATAATTATGCAATCAAGAGTTCAATTTTGAATACATCTATCCTATAACAATAACATATGCTAAAATTTTGTAATGTTGCTTCTATGTTCGTGCCAATTCAACTTAGCTGTCCTGGGACTGACTAAGGGGAAGTTGTAGGAGGGGAAACTGTGACGTGACTATCTCTTATAGTGTGTCTGCTGCTCCTTTGGATAACTATTTCTATCTATCTTTTATTATAGGTGTCACCAAAGTGATCAAAGATGGCCCAACATTTTAAGTAGTGTACAGACCTGGTAATAATAATTAGAACTGCTATCTACAAAAATAGCCATGATTGTATGTATTTGCATAACTATTGTGAAGAACCTAGCTGGACCGCATTCTAAGCAGTAGAATAAATTAATGAGGAAATCACAAGTTGACGTTAAAAAATTGAAACTGATTTGAAACGAGACCTGTAGTTGAAATGTGAGTTAAGCTACTGTACTTGTATATGAATATCAGGAGCTAGAAATACTAGAAATACATGATGCTCTTAAATATCCTTTAAAGAACATCAGGTAGCTGTGAAAGATGAAAATTCAGTATTTCAACTTGCAAGTCATGAATTTTTTAAACTTTGACTAAAGTTACGTGGTAGTCTAAAGTTGCTTGTAGTCTATGATTCTACCATAGACGTACATATTTGCATGTCTAACCCTTCCCTTATTGTTAGTAGCACTCTACTGTGTGCAAAACTTTTTATTTCCTCTGCTTACTACTACTCGTCTATACCTATCTACCTACCTACATGTGGAGCGTAGGTTTGAATGAAATGTAAGTTAGTGGAGGCTACAGATACGGACTTGGTGCTTCCGAGAAAGTTTGTGGCTGCATACATGGGTACCTTCAACAGACAGTATCTATTCCCGTTCAAATAGGAGAGAAGGAGTGAATTCTGTGGAAGCTTTGTTTAGAGAGACAGCTAATACAGTTGAACCGGGGAGTGGAGCATGATTGTAAGAATACAAAGTTCCGACTTTAATTCATGAAAATACGAAGCACCACCGCACCAGACTATCAGACGATGCTGGAGAACGTGGAGCATATGGATTCCTTTTCGAGTTCTTTCATAGAGCCATGGAACGGACTTCTTGTGAGTATATAGACACCTATTTATACTCAAGTTTGTATGTAATGTCTGCCTTCAAGTAGGCCTGCTCTGTCTGTAATAAGTAGTCCTTTTGAACTAGGCTAGAATTTAAGTATTTCAACGGAAGATATATATTATTATTTAGAAATGGCCAGGGAGTATTGTACAAGAAGTAGAGAGAGAGAGAAAGAGAGAGAAAAGCAAGTGAGTGAATACCACAGTAGAAGAGTGTCGAGTGTTGGCACGAAATAGCAAATCCTATGTTTCCATCGACTGTCGGCCTTAATTTCGCTCTTCCATGCATATTTCATGTGTGTGCTAATGTGAATAATTCAGGACTGCTTTGTTACAGTTGAGGACTGCGATAGAGAGGGACGTTTATTATGCATGTATGTATGAGCTAGTGGAGGGAAGGAGAAGCCGAAGAGAGAGAGACAAGTACAGGTAGTGTGGCAGTGGAGAAAGGAGGGAAGAAAGAGGGAGTGCGGAGGGGGAGAGAAAATCTGGTAAGTAAGAGTGAGGCGGGTAGCTTCGAGTGAGGTGAAGGTGGCAGGTAGGCCGGAGTGGGTAGGGAGCAATAGCGTGCGTGCTGGGGCCCGTATGCATGGAGGCAGTCAATAGATTTGGCCAGCAAGGAAAAGGAGCTCTCGGTTTGCGAGGAAAGTAAAAGGCCAACGTATCAGAAGCAGAACAGAGGCTTGTTTGCATGATGGTAGTGGAGCGACGCAAATTGACGCCCAAAACTATTTTCCAAAACCTTTCAACGTTCCATTGGATGGACATAAACGGTCCCCCATTGTCATGTCGTCTGGACGGACTCAAAGGCAGTAGGTTGGGATGCCAAATGATTGGCTCGCTCTATACTTCCCAACGACTATCAATATCTCAATTATCATTGCATGTGTACACATCAAATATGAGATGTTATCATCTGTCATGTCCCTGGTTTCCATGTGCCCACGTCTTGCGGACTCACTGTAGCCGGAGACGTGGCAGTCCCTACATATGTATGTATACGTTTCACCCTAAAAGCCTGGACGGTGTCGGCGGCCCAAGCGAACGTCAACCGTAACTTCTCGTGAATTATGAAAGTATGCGTTATTGTTTCTTTTTGTAGTTGTTGCTGTGACTTAGAATGAACACATTTATGGGAATGAGTTGACATGGAAGACACGGAAAGGCACAAACACACACATTCACAGGGGGGAGAAAAAAAAAGGAGGTGAGTGGCTGAAGTTAGATACACGGGAGAGCTCTTTACCTGCCAAAGATGTCTTTCAACTCTTGTTCTGTAATGAAGGCGCCCAAATTGGCAACGAACAAGGTGGAACAAGGTGCATGACTACCCATGGACTGAGAGCAAGCTGAACCGACTGGTGAGGCCAATGAAGGCGAGGGCAGCAAGTGGGGGATGCTGGCGTGGAGTGATCCTAAAGCTGGACCTCCAAGTTGCAATGCTTGCTGTGTAAGTGAGTTAAGACAATCAAATAAAATGCCGTTATTAGTCAATGGAAATTTGGGCAGAACAAATTGGAGTTTGAGAAACGCAGGAGAGTCATTGCATGTAGCTTAAAAATGCACTACAAAACAAGAAAGGACTACGGTGAGAGGAATTATAATCATGAGAGGCAGAGTGCACTGAGACTGCGATCCAGGACGGCATTGTCAGGGTGCGTACGTTTACTTGTGGGTGACTGTGGGTGGGACACACTCTCAAGTATTCTTAGTTTTTTATCAGACGATTACTCTTGTAAAAAGTTTACTCATCACAAAGTCTGACGCATTCACGTGAAACAATGCTCGCGAAGTGAACTTCCTACTGACCAAAGTGAATATGAAGGACTGTGACAAACTAGGCATCTGCAGATGACGTTAGATCGGGAGAGTTAATTTCAGTTTAATTTGTGAGCATTATTGGCTGGAACGGTGGGTAAAGAATGAGTCGGCAAATAAATCATACGGAGTGTTAATAGTAGCTCGAAAGGCTCATTTTAAAATACAGTCGTTAAGGGTTAACGCCAATGTAAATGTTAAATTAGAGAAATAGAGAGACAGAGAGGAAATGAGAGTTAATTTGATAAAAGTACCGAGGAAAGGCAGTCGGTGCTACACCGGTGGTGGCTTGCTAGCTGCCAAATGTTGTTAAGGGCAATAATTGGCAATGTATATGTATTTATATTAACGTGAAGGCTACAATGAAAAAGTACAAATACGACGTGAAATGGGCAGATAGCCTGTGCTAGTGCTGGGAAAGGCCTAAGGCCCAAAAATACAAACGAGTACCATATATAGAGCTGTACGAAAAAAAAACAAAAAAAAAGAGAAAAGGTTGTACGAGGATTGAAATCCTACTGTCTTTTGTTGGTGGGGACCACCAGTATCCACCACTTGGACATGAAGACCAATCATGAGAGGAGGTCCTAGCGAAGCCTTTACCACAAACCCTGAGTTGGAATAGGAATGAACTGGAATTTTTTTGGTCAGAGGAGAGTTCACGGACGCTGAACTCTGTAGAAAGTCCACGGAGTCCGAACATGTCGATGAGGATTTGGAACTGTAGTCCAGTGCCTCATCCTTGATCAAGGAGCAAGAGGAGGAGGAGGAAGATGCAGAGGGAGATAGTCAGAGGAAGGAGCGAAGAGGCACCTGTGGATGTAAGGCAGGGTGAACCAGCGTTGGTTGTTGAAGGCCTCCCAGTTGTTCGGATGCCGCTGCGGCCGCTGCTGCTGCCGCCGCCGCCGCTCCAGAGTAGGCGAGTGGAGGTGGCCACAGCTCTGGGGCTCCAGTGAAGAAGGGACCACCAAGTGCTGCAATGTAGGAATCGTCCATGAAAACGTTATCCTTCCTTCGCCATTTCGGCCCATTACTCTACTTCAAACTACGACGCCATGCTGTGCTGCATGGCAGTCACTAGAGATTAATTAAAAAATCTTACGTCCGGCCAAAGTGTGCATGATGGCTGGATGTGGAGCAGCTGCTGGAGGTGACTGTTGTTTTGGCTTACTCGCTTTAGTGTTACTCTTTGCAAATTCCAATCGAATCGTTTGAGGTAAGTCCGGATCAAACTGAACGCCCTGTGAACGGTCACAATTTCCTCGGTTAGGTATTTACCGTAAATACACTTCAACATTTTAAAACCATGGCATTATGATTTTCCAAGGCATTATGTCATTATGTGTCTATCGGAGCTCCCGAAGTGGACCCTCGATTTAATTTTTAAAAAACTCAACTTTCTAGTCTTACAAGTCCAGTAACAACATCAACCGTTGTATTCTAAGCCCTACGTACTTTTCACTTAATAAGTTGAAAAACAAGTATATACAAAATGTATGTATACAACTTACCTGAAGTACTTGCTTAGCGGATTCCGCGTCAGCTCGAGACGCGAAAGTGACAAATCCCACGGGCTAAAAAGAAGAAGAAAAAGTTATATCATCACCTACTCTCTCTCTCTCTCTCCGCTCAGCTCATGCATGCTGGCTTCCCTCTTTGAATGAAATGTAAACATTTTTCAATGTGGACTTTGAATGGGAATATTTGTATAGATGTATACCTATAGGTATAGGTATATACACATGTATAAGAAACTTACCGAAGAAGTTTTTCCATTTTTGCTCGTTACTTTCAGTTGAGAGCCTTCATATCCCTGCAAGAATAAGAATAGGAATGAGAAATTCACACATTAATAATTCAGGGGAGAAAGCATGAATTACATTGGGAAAGAGGGGTGCACATTTTAGTCGATTAAAAAGTGACAAGTGACACGTACAAGTAGCTTCTTGCCAAACAACTTCAAATAATCTCTTTTGTGCTCATTGGCATGTATATGTGTGCATACAAAAGGAGACGAACTATGGAGGGTAAATATGTATAATATTTATGTTGAAAAAAAAATAGATAGTATGGGACAACATACACTTACGTCATATCCTCTAAAGAGAAGGTACAATTCCCTGGGCTTGGCATCCATGGGTAAGCCACTCACAAACAAAGTCCGCACCTAGAAACCAATCCAATTAAACGTATTTAGACAGACGCTCGATTGGAACAATGATAACTTATTATTTTATTACTCTCTGGAATTGCCACCACATATCGTCTTGTCAATAAACACTACGAGCCAACGGGACGCCGCAAAACTACCCCAATGCACTGTCTTCGCCCATCTCCTCATAAACCTTTCTCTCTCTCTCTCTCTCTCACTTTCCCTCTGCTTACATAATATATTTTACTATTGCATTAACAGAGGAAACTTTACGAGCTGATTTTGTATGCGGAGCCTCCTGGCACTCTCTTGGAACTCCTAGCATCCCATTTATTCACCCTATTAAATTCATTAAGGGAGAATAGAGCGGGGAGGTAGTGGAGCAGGAGCAACAATCTAATCGCTTAAAGAGATTTTCTTCTTCAAAGGCTTTAAGAACATTGTAGGACAGAGTGGAGAGAGAGACTTTCCATCTCCACTTATCTACCTGAGTCCCCACCTCGAAATTAGATTATTCCATTATGTACAGACTATGAACATAGGCATATGCAGCCACCAATTCATCACGACTTATCTTAAACGGCCACCTTATCTTATAGTTAGAGCATGTATGTATATATCTATGTATATAGCATTTGCTATATCCGCTTAGAACGAACTCCGTCCCAATTACGTATGCAGTCGACGGACGTTGAAGTCAAATGAAAAATGTCCCTTAAAAAAAACTGGGTGCCATAAAAACATGATAATTTTATTGTCACCACTTGATCTGTAAATAGACTCGGAAAGTATGTGAATAAAAACACTAATATCCTTTTAATGTTGGGTCTAGTGGATTCAATAGTCTAGTTCCGACTCAATAAGTATTGTATTTGTGAGGAGCTCAGCAGGACTGTAATTTCCTTGGTTTTTTCTCCTATATTTCATACTCTCTTTATGCTAAACCAGGCATAAAGGAAAAAGTACTACAGATTTTCCCATGGCCGGAGTCTCAAGCCCAAACACACTACATGGTGGGCTCATTCTGATATATAATATATACCTAGGTAGGTACATATAACATCTGTATATGCTCAATGCCGGCAACATAACATGGCACGGGTATCCATATCCATAATGTATGTACAGCTCTCTTTTCATTGAGCTCAGTGCTCAGGAGGGAAAAATACGAGGAAAAAAAACACATAGTTATAAAAATTCCCCGAATAATAATAAAAAATCACCAAGTTTCTCTGGAGCACTTTCTCTCGCGGCCCAACACTACTGCTGCCGCTACTGCTGGTGCTGGTAGTATGCATGGAATTCTGTCGGATTTTACACCACCGCACAGAGTCAAGGTACAGCTGAATGGTGAATAGCATGTGAATGTCTCCTACTTTCCTAGCTTTCTAACTTTCCTATCAGTAATCCACCACCACATCAAATATCATCAAGTGAGGTACATTGCTATATGGTTACAGCATTTACTTTTTTGTCCCCGCAGTCTTTACAATAACCTCCACACACACACACACACACAAGTTCTACAACAAAGACGGAATAGTTCAGCTTTCGGCCTACTAAGAATACCAGTGTAGGTTATAGGAGAGAAAAGAAAGCTCCTAAGCATCGTCACTCACTCTGTGCTTACTTATTTGGAAAGAGCCATAACCAAGGCCATGATAGCCTACACGAAACCATGAACAAAATATTAAGTCATATTCCTTCACTTTTTTCCTTTATGTATGTATGTACCTATGTAGTAGCTTTACTTCCACTTTTGTATGAAGAATTATCTCGTTCTGATTTGGGATCTCTTTGCAATCTCAAAAGTTTTCTGGTTACCTTTGGTTCAAAGGGAGAGAAACGGACAAGTTGAAATTCCTACAGCGTACTTTCTTTTATTTATTTATATTCCTTCTTTTAAATTAAATTTTTTTTGCTCTCCCCCGTCCTCCTCACTTAAACGCTTGCCTCACGATGTAATCACACACAGAAATGAAATTACAATGAATATCAAACCAATTATTCTTTTTGGAACTCCTATAGTTATTATTTTTTTTGTCTCCCTTCAAAATAGGGTAAACAAGGGTGCATATCAGCGCTAGATAATGCTAAAGACAGACATTAGGTAGCTTTAGTATTATCTAGCATCTTGGACATATTATAGGTATACAGAGTAGGTATACGTCTAGACGAACAACGCCACACATTCCCAGTTTACACTGCTAATGTAATTTTCATCAGCATTAACGTCGCACGGAGATTTCCGCCGTCCGTCCGTCCGTCCTCCCGTATATATTTAACACTGGCGGAAAATATAGTGCAAAATTTATCAAACAAAGTGCTACTCGACTCACATGCATATCTATTTTATATACATTTATCATTTTTATTTTATGGAAAGAGCTAGGGAAAGTTTATTGACCGCGTTAGTATTGACCACAACTGGGGGGGGGAAATAAAACTGGCTCCACTACTAGAGGCAGATTCATTTTCCTGATTTTTTTCTCTCTCCAAGTAATGTTGCATACAGAGTACACAACGTAGTAATTTAAAGATAGGGACCAACGATAGTAAAGGCGAGAGTTTAAAATCGAGCCCGTGTGCCAAATGAACCCAATGGATTATCTAGAATGTACAAAATGGGACCAACTAAGAGCTAAAAAAGAGAAAAAAACGTTTTAGTATCGAAATTTTTGGGATTTGTAAGATTGGATTCGTGAGACAATACACAATTTAATTACAGAACGGAGTTTTTACTCTTAATTTCTGTGTAAAGTATTATTTCTCTTTTTTTTATTGGAGAAACATATAAGGAGAAAGGAGCTCAAGTTTCTATTTGTACCCCATACAGGTATGCTATGATGCTGATGTAATCTAACAAAGCAAAGGTTGGACTTGGATTTTGCGAGAATTATTTGGTGAATTCAAAACAATCCTAAAGTCAGAGTCTAAAGTCGAGCCCGCTCCTTCGTCTCAAATATATGTGCATATGTACATACTGTATACGAGCCAAAACCAAAAGGCAAGGTGAAGGCAAAAGTGATTTCTCCGGTGAGCTTTTTTCCAAGGAAAATAACCAAAGTGAAAGCAAAAAGATGAGCTACTTGTCTCGTTTATGCGAGCATTGCATGCGAATGTGATATCTCTAGAGAAACAAAAAAAGAAAATTCCTAGGATTGGTTCCTCCACACTGAACTTCGAAGAAATAGAACCCAAAAATATTATGGAAGGGAAAAGTGAACTTTTTTTTTGTTCCTTTCAGGTATATTTTTCAACACAAATGAAAATACCAAGTATGAAAACGATTCACCGTAGTCTACCTCCCGGCAACGAAAAAAAAACAAGATAAGGAAGGAAGGAGAGAGAGATAGAGAGAAAGAGAGAAAGTGTGTGTGTGTGTGTGGGTGTGTATTTGTCTGGCACTGGCAAATATTACAGCCCTGCCCTTTGTCAACTCTAGTAGTGGTCTATAGACAGAGCTGGACTGAATTGAACTACATAAGAAGAATGATCAATCATTCTTAAAGAAAAGAAGAAAAAACTGTCCAATGTCCAAGTGTCACATTTATTTTGATTACAAGCAATGAATCTGCTCCAAACTTGAAAATATATGTATAGATATAGCATTTTTCTTGTTCATCAAAAAATATACAAAAAACCTATCATATTTTTTTTCTTCAGGTCATGTGAAATTACCGTTACTGTTACTGTTACTGTAGAAATAGGTGAAAGTAGTGTTTGTAGAATATATATATATATATCTCAGCTCAGCTCCTATAACCTTCTGTTTATCCCCTTTTTTTTCTGCAAAGTACGCCAACGACCAACCAAACAACTACACAGCTTATAATTCCTTATCAATACTTCCTCCGTTATGTGTACCCGGGCCCAACCTTGTGCAAGCTATACACACATAACATTTGCCAAGCACATCAAAAAAGATAGCTACGAGTTTATATGATTAATTAATTTTCTCCCATCAAAGCAAATGCTACGAAAAATGGAAGCATTTTTCTTCGTGCTCATATAACGTGGGACTATGGGAGTTTGCTGGCTAGAAGAAGCGTTCATACACACGGGACGAAGCAAGTGTTGGGTAGTACTATTAAAGCATAACTGTAATGTAAGTTAAATTTATGACACTTGATTAAAATTTTAAAGGTTCCAATGAAACGTGCCCATCTGCACAAGAAAACAGAAAAATAGGTAGGCACGAAAGGAAGGAAGGAGGTATTTAGACGCTAAATCGTTATTTGAAGGAAGAAAAAAAAACATTTTTATGCCTACTTGTAAAAATAATTATTTACTAGTGAAAGAATTGCTGAGGCTACCCCTGACGTACATACATAGTCCCGTAGCGTAGCTCCTAGCTACATACATATATCTCTGTAAAAGAGGACCATAAGGATAGGGTAAAAAGCCCCTAGGTTAATAGCTCATGTTTGGAGCTTGCAGTAAAAATACACGAGTTGAAAAAAAAAATTTCTTTAAAAGGATAATATCATGATCGTATGCTTGGCTGATAGTCCTTGGAAACTACTGGCCTTTCCATTTATTGTGAACAAACATGGTATGAAAGGAGGTAACAAATTCATATACATAGAACTATATGCCAAGAAGGAAAAAAAATTAACGGTTTCTTGGCCTTAAAAGAGTTGAGCGAGAGAAAGAGAGTTGTGAGAACCCAGCATCAACACACATTTTTCTTCTCAGCCGTCGTCAATGTACATGTCTACTGTCTCAAGGAGGACCGACCGACTGACGGAGAAAAATAGAAGTCAGTTGCAAAATATTTGAAGTAGATGATGATGTTAGTCATGGAAAAGAATGAGAAACTCTGGAGCCCGGAAAATTCCTAGAGAGCGAGAGAAAAACTTAGACTTGAGAGTTTCCACTTCTTCAAGACGTTCAAGAAAGAGGAGAGGTAATCTCAATTTTAAGACCCAGTTCAGTTCCCGCTCGAAAATGCCAAGGCTATGTATAGTAGTGTACTAAGGAGCTCTGAAACGATCCCGTCTCTCCTTTGTCTACTCAAAGTCTATAAAGGGCGGCCGACAAGGAAGTTAGGAAACTGAAGGAACTATCATTGAATCATCACCAGCCATCATCATCATTACTATCATCGTCCGCCTCATCATCATCATCATCATCATCCATCTACAATTGTCTCTTATAAATAACAAGTAGTGGCTCAGACCGGAGGAGACAGTGAGCGACTGTCAGGAGAGAGTCATGTCATCTTTTTTATGATACATCAATAAGTTTTGTCTTGTCTCGTGGTTGTTCAAGTGGGGCGGCCATCAAAATATATCTTTCGTGTACTGTCTTCCCTGTCAACGTGTGTGAGAGGATGGAAGACAGGGGAAGTGGGATGCAAACATTTCCAATATTCTATTCAATAGGCGCGTAAATGGTCGTGTGAGAGGAATCGTCACCAATTGTATGATCCCCTCTTTTTTTCTTCCCTACTTTCCCTTTTCCCCTTTTTTTCGCTTTTTGTGTGTCTGTGTGTGTCTGTGTGCTTTCTCTCCCTCCTCGTCTTCACAATTTATCCATTTTGCTGACTGAGTCTCTCTCTCTCTCTCTCTCTCCTTATTTCTATTCTGTCTCCATACAACTAAACTTCATCCCCGTGATGCTCGCTCATGTCGGCCAAAGGAATTACTACGACATGACTTTGGATCAGATACATTCACGTGCATACAGAAACATTTCAACATCCCAAAGAGAAACTTGAGTAGAAATGTTCTGTCCCTGGAGACCGGAAACGTTCACTGAAAGACGAAAGGTGTATTAAGTCTTTGGGAGTTCTCACTGAAGAATGAGAAATGTAGAACTAGAGCCAAGTCATGGCAGTGGTGTGGTGGTGGGAATGGCCGCGTAGAGCGGTAAAAGGCGAACCAGGCTCAACTACACACACACACACAAGGAGGGATGGGAAAGACACACACCAAAGACCAGACCAGAAGAGCGGAGAAACATAGCCAGTCAAAAGAACTGTACATATCTTGAAAGACGAAGACGAAGGAAAAAAAACTGTGAGGAAAAATAGGTGAGTCTCATCCTCCAGTTGCCAAATGTTTCACCTTTCGTATTCACTGACGCATCCAACAAGAACATAAAATTTCCTAAAAAAAAAGTGAACATCCAAATAACAGTAATACCACGACCAGGCAGGCAGAAAGGCTGATAGTGAGTCTGAGGCAGGAAAGAAGGCAAACTTAGGAATCATCTCAGCTTTGGTTCATGTAGTTTGTCCCTATTATCCAGCCATCTTTCTACACACACACACACACACACACACACACACACACACACACACACACTCACTCAGGCACCCACGAATTAGGATTGTACTATGTATATGTGCTAGTTCTGTGGGCGCAGGAGGCACCTGTCTATGCCTCTGTAGTAATTTAAAATATCAAATATCCCGAGACTGACTCGTAAGATGCTACGTAACAGTTCTTCGCTGAAATGAATCTATCACTGACACTGAACAGGAGGGTAGGAGCTAAAGTTTATTCACTTGTACAGTATTAATCATCAATTTTATTACAACTTATCTTAATTTGAAAGAAAGCCGTAAGGGGAATATTTACTGTTACTTGGTAGATGGCTCGTACCTGAGTTGAGGGAGGGACCTATATAAATCCTAACATCAAAATTTAATTTATACTCCCATGAAGGATATGTCAGTTAATTAGTTCCGGTCAGAGAAACACAAGGTACAACACAACAGAGTACAACTACGGTAGTTACCATAATATTTGTTCCGTGACTGTTTCTCTCTCTCTCTCTCTCTCTGAAAATGTCGTTCATCTGCTCAGAACACTAAAAAGACGAAGGAAGAAGCATTAAAGTCACAAGTTCGAAACAATTCATTTTCATTAAAATCACTATCATGACCATCGGTACAACACCCATTACGTTACAATAATATAGGTACTTTAGCTCTTTAGCTCCTCGGCTCTCACGCTACACGTCGTCCCATCACATTCATAGGTACATACAGACAGCCCAGCTCCTACATGGTTTGTCATCGTTGTTCGGATATATCGATATTGATCGCCCTATCGTACAACTGATGAGGTAGAAACAAAGAATGCCCGTGAAAGCTCGTCTACCCTGTCGTCAACACGTTCACATCCTACTACACATTGAGCACTGAGTTGAGTCGAGTGAGTCTATTTGGGCTGGGCTGGGCTTATGGGCCCCGGCATTTTAGAATCGACTCCAACCTAAATCCTATACATCAACACTCGAGTCGAAAACCGAAAACCGAAAACCGAAAACCATGGTCCCAGCTAATAGCACACACACACACTGCCATATCCTGCCATGCCAAAACAGAAAACAAAAAACAAACCAGACGGACGTCTTTAATTTTTTTTTATTTATTCCTTTCATTAACACCCACCGTCACAGTTTGAAGAGAAAAAAAAGGAGAGGTTTTTCCCTTCCACCGCAGCAGCTACAAACGTGTACACAAACGTCATGGCCCTCAAGAAAGACCCACCGACCGACCGTCCATGTTTCCAGCAGGGTAATTTTCCGTAGACCTGTACACACACACCTCCCATAAGTCAACACCACCCACATTCTTGAGAAAGCTCTGAGAATGTCATCCTTCTTCGCCTTGCTTTCTTTCCTTTGAATCCTTGGAATATTTATCATTCTCACAGTGCATTATGCTACTCCTCCATCGCCCCGGCGGTGGTGGTGGTGTTCCACTGATTATGCAGGGCGGTGGGTGTAGGGCAGGGAGCTACAGTGGATTTTTAATATTTCTGGTCCCCCTCCGGGCTTTCCACTTTCCTCCATAATAGTGCCTCTCATAATAATCATAATAAAAATCCTCTCTTTTCTAATATCACATGAGAAACTGCGACTGGAATGAGCCATGAATACAAAGTGCCTCAACAGTTAGGAGGGAACTTGTCACATTCTTGTTATTGTTAAAAAAAAATTCAATTTAAATTATAAATGACAATCCACATAAGTAGGTAGGTAGGTAGGTAGTTCTTCTCTTGTATGTGCCTATGTATGTAGCCTTCCGAATAAAAATGGAGACATTTTATATTGCGCTTAGGATTAGTTGGGAGAATACAAAGAGAGATATTATTTGAATTTGAGTATACAAAAGAGTGGTGGCTTATCTTGGAATGATAACACATTTTCCAATAGTTTACCCTCAAACAATCTTTGTCTGTCTTCCCATGAATACCTAATAGTGGGGTTTCAATGAATGATGAAAGCTGGCTATAGGGGAGCTTGGGAAAACCGGAAAACAAGACACACAAACGTAGGGACAGTGAGAAAATACGTCTGATTGGATTGAGCCCCATCAAACATGATATTTAGGATAGATAAAGGAATCTTAGAAAAATCGTAATAAATCTATATATTCAACCAGTATGATTGGATATGCTATGTCTGCTATGGCAATAGGTGCATTCTCTATCCCATTGATTGTAGATGTATTAAAATAAACCATCAAATCCATTGGAATACCCTGGAGACGAGCGGGGTCTACCTGCTAGCTTAAGATACTAGGTATGATGCATATATTCAGACCGAGAGAGAGAGAGAGAAGAATGAATGTTGAATTCGAAAGTCTCAAACAATTCTATCCATCATTTCCTCTCTACTAATATTTGTACATAAGGTCTGTCTATATTCTGTATAATAAAACCTGCTTCCCATCATATCATCCGAAAAAGGATACAATTTGGAAGCATGTCAGTGAGTATTAGCGAATGAAGAAAATGATGGATACAATATTATTTCATCAAAAGATGATATGCATCCACGTAGAATAAGCATGCTTAGCTTTGCTTTCTCCATGCAAACCACAGATACATCGGAAACTTGACTAAATCTAAATCTATCGCAGCTGAAAGGAAGTCAAAGTCGAATTCAAGACGATTCTCTGGTCTGTGTGTGTGTGTGTAAAGAAAGGGGGGAGAAAAAGGGAGAGAAAGTTCCCTTGCCTCAGTCTCGGTCTTGGTCTTGCTCTTGCTCTTGCTCTTGGCTTGAGGTATCTGTATCTTGGAAAGGTATAACTTGGAGATGGGAAATCGAGTACTTATTAAAATTGAAGCTCATTTTCCAAGGACTGCGACTGGAACAATTTTTTTCCCCTTTCCTGGATTCATCCTTTCCCCATATACATGCATGGACATATCTAGATGATACATTGATGATGGGACTCGGATTTGGATTTCGATTTCGATTTTTAGTTATCTGTCTATATAGGTAGGTATGTGTATGTATATTTATGTACTATGAAAGCGAGTGAGCTTCCTACGCAGTCTAGTACTTGAGTTGATGAGGGATCCACGGGGAAAAAATTTGACGATAGATATAATTCTTCCTCTATAACTTTCCTCGTAACATTTATCAGTGCCAGTGGAAAAGTTTTTTTCTCTCTCGTATTCATTACTCTGTCTCCGTTAGACAAAATGATGAAACAATTCTCTTCTTTATTCGATCAACGTATTCAACTTCTGACCTCTTTCCTCCTTCATCCCAGCCCGAGACCGACGACTACTTTATTAAAGACATGAGGAGCATGCAGGTTCTATATACGGGAATACCGAATGGAGCGGAGATAGCTAGACGCATACCCATCATTTCAAATCATTTCTCCAAAAAAAATACAGATATGCCTTAGCAAAATTGACTGAGATAGACTTCCTTCCCAATTTTTAGATTTCCCGGTTTCTGTATGCTTTCATCCCCCCTTCATTTGTTTAAGTAGGCTCGATTGAAAGAAAGTAAAATTGGCAATGTGTTAAATACCATTAATTCAGTGTATTGTTTTCGACTCAGAGGGCGGATGAAAATCTTAGTCAAGATGGAAATGTTTTTTTCAACACAAGCTGAGCTTCTACTTCTACTTCTAACTTTTACCATCCTTTCCATAAGAAATTCTGGAGAAAGGAATGGACTGATTGATCATTTTTTTTCGGATCGAGATCGTGTCGATAGCATAACGAGAATTCGATTCTCGGCCAAAATCAGCCACTAGAGGAAACGAAAGAGGGAGAGAGAGAAAGAGAGAAAACGCATTCCTTTTGGATGATGGCGATACGGGAGTTTTCTCGAAACGGAGTGCGTACAAACACGACGGACGGACGCAGAGAAGCACTGGCGTGAGATTCACGTAGAAAGGAGGACCATTACCTTCCATACTCAAACACACTCTATTCCAGAAAGAAAAGGAAAACTGACTCCCGCACTACAACCCACGTCCACGGAATAACTAGTCAGCTCAGTAGTAGTGTGGAGATTGATTTGAACACCACTACTAGTGTTCGAGTGGGCTCACCAAATGCGGCATTGGTAGGTAGGTAGCTTTCCCCACTAACATTTATGCAATGCAGTCTTTCTCCTTTTTTCACTTAAACCGGGAAAGCAGCCCTTCTTTGTACATGGACTGTCATCGAGCAGACCTCAAAACTTGAGGCAACATAATTTTTTCCTATTGAAACACACACACACACATTCCCCATCGTCTACACTCTCTCTGTATCTCTCCGTCCTCTCGGAGTAAATGTCCAAATATTTTAGCACTAAATGACAGGTTTGGAGGTAAATCATGAATTATAAAGGAGAGACCTGATGAAGTTCTAAATTCCAGTGGCAAAGAGCCACCACGTTCGAAGAAATAATGGGAAGAATTAATGTGATTAATCTGCCGTTATGTTTTGTGCGGACGGGGCTACAACCGACAAGACACACGAGAAGTACCGTGTAGCATCAAAACAAAAGGACTGGAGGATAATCAGCTAAGAGAGATCAGAGTGAGTGTACCCACTACAAAGTACATAGTTCTATATATTAGAGGAACAAAGAACAACCACCGTACACTCTCAACCCGCTCACTCACACTCACATAATCCTACACACACTGCCAATCCTGAATGTATGTAATCACATAATTTCCGGTGCATTGACTTGAGCCTTTAGAGTGCTCTCGTAAACGGTACCATACAAAGGGCCATGTCAGAAATTAATGACTGCAATGTAATCCTTCTCAATATGTCTACAGTCTCCATTCAATAGCTTAATTATTATACTACTACCTTTGATTTAATTCTGATGGTACTTTGATGCAATTACTTTGGGGGAAAGTTAGTCCATAAACTATGAGCATGGGTGGTAAATTATAGGCCCTTTCAAATCAAAAACCAATTTGGATTTTTCAAAATCATAGTTCCTGTACACTGCACTGCACTGTACACCCTCACAATTTTTAAAGGCAATTGTGAGAGTGTACCCCAAGCATTGAGCATTCCATCCCATCTCTCCTACACAGAATAATTGTGTAAACTAATCCAGAGTCAATCATCCTTCAAGTAAGAGCGCGTGTTCACCTTCAAATTAAGTGCAGTAGTGACTCTATGTGAGTCGCCATCGGTCTTATGAAGCAAGTTTAATTTGTCAGCTCCCAAGGAAGAAAGGCCACTGTGTTTTATAAACTTGCTCAGCGCTTAAGTAAAAGTAGTAGACTTGTCTGGTATGAAACTAATCCAAGTTTATATCGTCCCTATATACTATATGCAGTGCCTATGCCTATAGCAACACTACTAACTAGGCACACACACACACAAAACTTTTTTTGCCTACTTCAAGCCCGTATTTATTATCCTAGGTATAGTCAGAGTGCTTTCCAGGTGAATGTTTTGAGAAAATCCGCTAATCCAGTAGCGAACAGAGAGTTGCACATAGTTCATTAGATTCAAGTCAGACTAGAACTAGACCCAGGGAAATGCTCAAAAAAGAGCATAGTAAAACTTTCCTTGCCAAGTATTGATGTGGCTAGTACTTAAGAACATCTAATTTCAAGAGTCTTCAGGGGTATGTATACGTATATAAAATAAGACAAAGAAAGAAGGTAGACAGAGAGAGAGAGAGAGCTGCAATAATTTATAATTTTTCCCTTCCGCCCAAGTATAAAGGGGGAGAGATGAGTTCAAAATCGTCTCCCAGTCCGGAACGTTAGATTGTAAAAGAGGAAATTTTTGACTTGTCTCAAGGAGGGCTGCTATCTTCCAGCCGAAGAAAGTTGACTCCGTAAGGAAGAAGCTCCAGGAAAAAGGGGAAAGCAAATGAGAGTCCATTTCTGTCATTGTCACGGAAGCCAGAGCTCCACTAAAAGTCTCCAAGTAGGTTTAAGTGAACAAGTCAGCCAAGAAGGACCGGAGTCTATTGTAAGTATTGTACATAAAATGGACTCGCATCGCTCTCGTCCAACTTAGCTATTCTATGGCCACTGCTAGCGTTAACACGCCCTAATTTTTGCTTTTTCCCTTTCTTGTCCTTTTATGTTTTTTTCCCTTCTCCTCCGTGCTTGAATTACCGCACCGTAGTTCCTATGAAGGCTTTTAATTTTCCAGGAAAAGATAAATCATCCCGCTTGTGTATGGTGTATGTGTGTGTGTGCACGGAGGGAAGTTATCGTTTCATGTCACATGCATCATTCGACTCCATTCTATTCTCCACACAACACAGAGAAAACACTTAGCTCGAGACAACTAGACAACTAGTGGATGGATGCTCCACTGGCTCTCACTCCATGTTTTTAGATTCTAGATCCAGATACTCTCAAACATCTACTTGTCATAAAGTGAATATCCAGTTAGACGAGTCTCAAATTCAATAATAGAAAGTGAGTAGAAAGAGAGAGAGAGAGAGAGAAAAAGACGCGGCTAAGACGGAGAAATATTAACGGACTAAATATGCACATGTTGGGTCAAAGTACGGGCAATAATTTCAAGTGGACGTGATGAAATGACATTTCTATTCCTTTCCTAATCAAGCTCAGCTCAAAGTGTTTCGAATATTTCATGAGCACTTTTGTTATGACTCCGAGTTCCCATGGAAACCAGGGCAGAGTCGTCAACTATGCAGCAAGCACTGTTCTCCAGTCTACTTTCGTTCATGTAGTCAAACCAATCTACCTAGGTACACGCTCAGAGCTCTCTGGCCCTGCCTCACCTGCCCCTCTCATGGGCATAGACTCTAACCAACAAGAATTTAACTAGAGAGACTTTCGACTTTAGCTCCAATAAAACTTGGGGAAAGCCAAAGCCAAAGCCAAATCCTGAGGAGAGAAGGCTCAAGTTTGTCCGTTTTCCTTCCTTCCTTCGTCCGTCTGTCTGTCAGAGAGACGTGCGTGCAGGGCTTCTCTAGTCAATGTGTGAGAAAGATATGACGCATCAGTAATTCATAGAGTACTTGTGCTCCTAACGAATAAGTAGATTCATTCTGCCCATGTAGTTCCCATTGTCCGATTTCAAATCTCTACACACAACATTTTACCCACAGACAACACGAAACCACGGTGAACGAAAAACAGAGAGACAGCAGAGAGAGAGAGAGAAAATCCTTTCCTTCTCTAAGTAATCTATGTCCTCCAACTCAGACAGGAATTGTAGCTACCCGCCTCCACCAGCTCATACATTGTGCAGCACACCTTCGTCTGATGACTGGATTACACTCCTATTTAAAGGCACACACTCCTATATAAAACAATGCAAGAACTACATACACAAATGGCGAGCTTGTCTGTATCAGACGCAAATCCGGCATCGGGGAACGGACAACGGATGGAATCTAAATCCGAATCCAAATCTAACCTTTGCTTCTGAACATATGAATAAATAGTAAATCTTCCCTGTCCCTTCTATAGAGAAAGCTACAGTGGCAGCACTACTACTGGCATAGCAGTAAGACTCAGACTCCTCTGCTTTGATTACTTCCATCGTCATAAATATCTCTTTCTTATCTCTCCACTGTATCAATCTGATTACTATTCTAACAGACGTTCCAATATATACTGCCTATTTCCATTTTATGGCTAGTATAGTGTATAGGGTAGGGAATCCATGTTTATCATGTTGTGAACACTACCGATCCATCTACTCTAGTATCTTCACGATGGTATTTACTTATTCAAATGTTTTGACAATACAATAATTACTCCATGACATAGAACACGGCCAGCGTAAGTATCGAACAACAAGGGAAGGGAAAGCCAAAGCGAACCTTCCTGTGCATTATAGGACAGAGTCATATATTTGTTCAAACTTGTGTGGGACAGCAGTGGACACGTTTGTCTGAACAAAATCATTTGGAGACACGGCGATTCAGTGTTTGGCCATGTTATTCAGATAAAGCTTACTCTATTGCAGTAATGGAATAATGATCCACCTGTATGGGTTGACCTCTGCCATGACCTCAAAAATGAAAATAATGGTTTATTTTTTGTAGAGCGGATGCTCTAAAAAAATATTAAATGCTAGGCCAACAGAGCTTTTAATTTCTCAACCTTGTATTTAAATGCACTGCTTTTATGACGCAATGTGCCAACGATTGTGCCCCTACGCAATTTTGTCCAAACGATTCTGTCCCACGCGATTTTGGCCGGACGATTCGGTCCAGCCACACTTCGTTTCCCCTGTGCAATTATTATTAGATAGATATGCATATTTTATATACATACGCAGAGGTCTTCGGCTCCGTCGACAAGAAAATAAGTGCAAGCTTATAAAATAAATATCAATGACGGCCGATGATGTACGTTCCTCGCTAGACAGGTAAACGTTCAGTTGGTGGGTGCACGTAGAATCCTATTCTCAGCTAATACATACATACTCCTATACCTGTTCACCTATGTATACTATTTTCCAGCTATAGCCCTTATATGCCGTTTGAACAAACCAATATTTCTTAAAGTATGCCAAGTCAAGCCAAGTGAAGTCAAGTGAAGCCGAGCCCGAGAAACTATCCTCTCATACTTCATACTAATATTAATGCTGATGCTACAGCGAGTATTACCAGAGAGAGAGCCAAGGGTAGAAAACTATTGAAATGGAAAACTTTATGATGGATGGAAGGAAAGGGTGTAGAGTCAAAAAAGCATATGGCTTTACTTTACTCAGACAGTCAACCAATCAATAAATCTCCATCAAATCTGGTTCATCTCTCAACTGGACTCGTCACTAGATAAAAATGGATTGGTAGTAAAACACATTGTGGCAAACAAAAAGAGAAAAGAAAGGAAAAGGAACTCAATTTTTTCCTTCAAATTTAATCTACTTGATTGTCACTTTACTGATTTTCAATTTTCCAAAGGAAAAATCTTCAAATTCTTTTTATCTTAAATAATCTAATATTTCACATAATCCAATTCCTCCCTCTGCATCATCGTCCACGGGCTTCTTTACTCTATTACATTGAATATATATGTAGGAGCTACCTAAGTATGAACGTGCTGGCTTTTACTAAAACAGTATATTCTATTTCTTCTAAGCTGCCCTCAAATTGTACAGATTGAGGATCCCATGCAAGCTTTCTGACCGTCCATGTGTAGCCAGAGCCACAGCAGAGTCATAAAATCAAATTAATAATAACCTTTTCTGGAAGAGGAAACCTGCTCCACATATCGACAGAAAGTGACTAGAATTAATAACAGTCTATGTACCATTAAACTCCACACAATACGTCCTACACAGGATATCAATATCAACGCAATCACCCATACACTCCATGATTATGATCTGCTCCGAGTGAAAATGAGCATACAATTAGGGTTCTGAAAAGTAGCTGTAATCTGTAAACATTTCATTTCAGTCCATGAGTACGCACAATGTTAGACTAATTAAGGGAAAACTATAGTTCTTGAGAGCATTACTAACTTTCCAAGAGTGAATTCTACGCGAGCTGGAGGCTTTTGGACGTACCTACATACATAATAGTACCTACTAGTTGGCTTCATTCATTACGTGACCACATTGTTTTATATGAAGTGTGGAGCTTACTCTTAGTAAGTAGGATGGGGTGCGCAGAAAAAGTGGTTAGCTGCAGCAATTAGGCAAAGCTCAAATGTGGCCAAAGTACTCCGCTCTCCCTCCGTAGATTAAGTGAACTTTAACCTTCTCTTTGGGAGAGAAGCGGAAGTGTAAACAATAATATTAGGGAGCAATCCTTTAAAAAAAAGGAGTACTTGGCCTGAACCGATGACTTTTTCATTTTTTTTCCGGTCGCGTACTACTAGTACGTATCCACCCATTATTACTCATACTAGGAGCACAGTGGCAGTGGCTGTCTGGCGTGGCATGGCATGGCATGGCATGCACTAGAAGCATAATATTTCCCTGCGTTCCCGACTAGTTGTAGTACTACACGTCAAGGCAGTAATAAGGAATAATGACGAGTATGAAAAAGAAAGTGGGTACTACAGTGTGGAGAGAAAGAGAGAGAGAGAGAAGGACAGCAGTGGAGTGAGAGTGAAAGAAATAAAAGTCCATAAGTTGTAAAGCGGATGGAATGCTATGGTGGCTGAGGGAAAGAGAGAGAGAAGGAAGTGGATAGGAGACGGGGAATGGAGTGAGAGAGAGAAAGAAAAAAGAGGAGAAAATGTGGACGTAGTAGAAAAGCGTGTGAAAGTTTGAACTCATGTGCTGCTCCTGGGTTTTGGTGAGAGTCAAGTCGGGAAACTAAGTGGAAGTTGGAGGTTGGTTGTTGGATGGAATGGGTAGGAGCGGGAGGGGGAGCGGGGGGGGGGGGGGAAGGAACGAGGCGGACGGCGCGACTGCGAACGTTGAAGTTACAGCTCAAACTTACCCATCGATCGCTTCCCATCGCATCGTTTTCTTCCTGCCCTACAATATTCCAACTCCAACCTAGCAACACAAACGTCCCCGCCGTCAATATCGCCATTTATTGTACCTACGCTTCTACTTTATACATAATCTCTCTCTCTCTTTCTCTCTCTCGGTCACGTGCCCTGTCTTGACTGCCCTATTATTTTCATATCACTATTTACCATCTTAGAACAAATACGCTCAAAATTCCTAAATATTCCACTATTCACCGTATCATCCCTACAATCGTTCAAAGACCAGAGGTGGACTAGAGCTGTATGCTCCTATATGCCTATAAAGACGGAGCTACAGAAACAGAGACTGTACTTAAAGTGTTTGTTTCTGTTTAATTTTGTCCTTTTTATTTTTCAACTACCGGGCAAGGTAAATATGTACATGTTATGTGTACCTACCTACAAAAAAGGTAAGCTCGTGTGTGTGTGTCACTATCCGGATGCTCCCAAGCCTATAGTGAGAAGGCATTGACGCCATTATTCTTTGAATAGAATTACTCGGGAATGAATCACTCAGGGAAGGATGACAGAGTTCCAAGTTACAGAGTCAAGCTCATTTCCCAAAAGACAATCTTGCTAAAACGGAAGCTAAATACCTAATTATCTCAAACCGTAGCCCTACCTTTCAGTCCTGTCTGTCGTCTTTGCCCTTTTAAAGAAGATATATTGGAGGCCCAGAGGAATGTTCAAAATCCACTAATAAAAAACTCTCGAATTAGTGTCACATCACCCGTAGTCTACAAGTAAATCTGGATACATACAGTCTGTATAAATACATATAAGCGCCGTTACATATGCGTGTCCCTCCTTGCTGCTGTGAGTGTGTTATAGAGCCGCACCACCGTAGCGTAGTTTGGAATAAAATAGAAAATTAGTCGGATGTAAATTTTTCACATTAATTTCCGGTGGTGTACATTTCGACACTCACACATCCCCTCCCTTGTCTCCTCGCACTACTCCCACAACCATGGACGACATGTCCCTGTAAAGTCTACCTGAGTATTTTATTTGAAGTATACAGACGTCCCGTTTAATTATCTCGCCCACTGAACCTCATTTTTTATCAAATTCAGAGGCTTTAACTCTATAACAAAGTCACACAAAAGTCACGTAGGTACTCTCCATCATTTTAATGTGCTCACAACAAAAGATGCGTGCACATCCGCATATTAGGACCTGTCTATACTTATTAATATGTGTATATATAAACTGACGCATTTAATGATGCATAGCTCAGGGTTGCTTTAAGTCACATTGCCAGACTTTTATAAATAGCATCAGGCCTGGTCTGGAGCAAGACATAAAAAATTAAAGATGTGAAAAATAATCAATCTACGATGGATAAGTGTGTGTTCGTAACGGGCGGACGGCGGAGAAAGAAGACGAGAAAGACTTGAGCGTCCAAGATGCCTCCTTCTTGGCCTGAATATTGTACTCATACATTAATACATATGTACCTACATACAGGGTCCCTACACAGGCTGGACTCAGAACACTCACTCGCCAGCCACGATGAGAGTAAAACTTTTATTAGTTGTGCTAATAGTAAGAGACCATAAAATTACACATGGTAACTCGTCAAGTGGGAGAAGGTGAGGGAATGAAAAGTTGGAGATGGAAGGGAAATCTGTTATGGGAGGCCCAAGGAAAAACTTTCCTCCGTCCTCCGAGCATTTATCTGTGTAAAGAACTGGAGGAGAAGAGAAACCAAAACCATAACTGTGTTAGATGAAACTTGAAGCTTAGCAAATAAAATATACAAGCATTGCCAAGTTAGTCCCATCCAACTCTCTCCATAGTCCATACATACAGAGACACTACTCGTCTCTACATTTCCCCGAAACTTATTGCTTGAATCGATACCGCGAATTAATAGGCTGGCTGTTGACTTCAGCTTCCACGTTTTGACTTCAAGTGTTGCGTAAATATCTCTGGATTCATCTCTCTGCATGTATACACTCCTGTGTCTATCTATCCACTGTATACATTTGTGTCTTTTACACTACTTTTTAATTCATTTTTCAACCATCTGTAGTACATGAAAACTTTCTGCTATAGTCCTTTAAATACAAAATTATTCCCCGTGAATAAGGGGAAAGAGCAAGAGAGAGCGAGCGACAGTTGCTGACTTTGTATATTTAGAGATGAAAGAGAAGAACTGGTAAAGCGAGAACAGAGATTTTATAAATTCCAGCAATTGTAAGTGTGGGATGTCGCGGCTCGTCCTCGAGAAAGTAGGGATAAAAGACGTCGACGGTGATAGTGATTGGAATGAAATGGAGGAGCGGCGAAGGCTGTTGGGTTGGGAGGGAAGTTGGACGTGTAAAGTTGAGTTTACGACAACTAGGAAATATGTATCCGCTCACGACGACCCGAGACCAGCCACGTCGGGAATCATGTGCGATGAGAGACATGAAGAATTGTGTCAAAGAATTTCCCCTTTCCCACCCTAAAGACTCGGGTGCTTAGGTATAATTCATGGAGCTCTAGGAATAAGTAATGAGAGATGCTCCATCTCTTTTTTTTCTTCTAATTTCCCCTTGTACCCCCATTTCCATTTCTTTAGTCTACCAGTACAACCACTATGCCTACAGATGCGACTAGGATCCACAGTGAACTCCCTCTTCTTTTTTGTGTATATGTGTGTGTATGTGACAGATTGCCGCATAATTGAAAATTACAAAGAAGGATCTAATTACTTGTTACAGGTACTTCCATTCAATTACAATTCTCTACAAGACCCAAGTCCAGAGTCAACCGTAAAGAACGAGATGGGTTTGTCCTGCCGGATGAGAGAGAAAGGGAAGAGGAGATGAGGACGGGGACGAACGAGAGAGAGAGAGAAAGACTTGGATTTCTAAAAGATTCATTCACATGCCAAACTTGACTACGTCATATCTCCTTCCAAAGTGAAGTAGTAGAATGTATGAGCTTTCTAATCTTGAAGATGGCTCTCGCTAGACAAGATAAAGGGTTGTAGAAGCCCAAGATACACGGTGACTCTGAATAGGAAGGGAAAGTGGAATCTGCAATCTTCTATTATGGAACTACACACGAGAATCTAATCTATTGATCTGCACACCTTCATAACAATAACAATGGACTGACTGACTGGCTCAATGGACGAGCCATACGATCAAGTTCTGCTCTCATAAAGTCCATCTTACAAACTACCTTGTAGTAGTTTGCATTGTAAAAATTCACAGATACAGCACACTGCTGCTCTCCTTCCTTCTTTTTTCCCCCCAGTCAACGATATATGTATATCCCTATAATGTTCCTCAACTTCCCCGCATCTTCCTTGCATTGTATCCATATTTCCAGAAAAATGTGGGCGAGAACAAAAAAAACAAATCGCATGGGTCTATACATTTGCGCTATAAGCTATACATTAAACTAGCTACAGACACCGACGCCGCTGGTCTGATTCTGTTTCTGAGAATCTGATGAATCTTCCGAGCAAAGGAAGACGGAAAGTGCTACATGTGGGATTTTTACCTTGTTTTCAATGAGTAACAAAAGCCACACCATGAAATGATGGAGTATAAAACCAATACTGGAGTGCACATGGAAGGTGAGTGCGTGCTGCGTCTTCCCACATATTATGTAGGCCACACGGCACATGCGGTGCATATATATATGTATATCTTCGTATAGCTACATACATCCAAAATATTTCTCTCAACTTCCTCGCCGTCTTTCCCCGCTCCAGCGGAGACACGTAGTGTATACCCACACCTCTGAGCTTTCTTTCATGAACACTCCCGGAACACAAGAAAAATATTTGATGGCAGAGCAGAAGTTGCATCTCAGGGGGAGACCACAAAAAATACAATCATCCCCGAAATCAAAGATCCCATATGAAAAATTTATCAAAGAAAAAATGTTTGCAAGTAGTAAATACTTTTATGTGACATAATTCGGAACAAGAATAATGGTCTAGTGGTGTGGTAGAAGTACATATGTAGTTCCTGCCTCGTCTTCAATCCCTCCCGACCATGTCATATGTTTACAGATGTAATTTCAAAAATAATCTAGATAAGTAGCGTTTAATGGAAATGAAGAATCAAGCCCTCAACTTTGTATCTTTCCATCATTCCATCACTCCTTCCTGCAACTTCAATGCTCATTCCCCTAGAAATAAAGTATTTCAAGAGCATTTTTTCATTAGTCACTGTAGCTGTATCATCCCATTATTCCTCTTTCTACGAGTATCTAGTATTTCTCCGGGAAGAATTGCTCCGAGCTCAAGTGCCTACATACATACACATCAGTTTCCACAGACGGATGAGAAAACATAATGAAGGAGAGCATAATGCATTTTGTGACACTAACCGTACGGTGATACTGACGAGTATAGTATGTACTGAGGGAATGCTCCCGCTTATGACTCTGGTCGGGATGAAGATCAACTTAACGCGGTGCTTATTTTAACCCGCTGAATTAATGAGAGGTTGGGAGCTCTCTCTCTCTCCCTGTCTAGAGGCAAAGCGGAGGGAATCCCACGGAAAGTTGAGGCCCCACGGAGGCATTAGTGCAGAGTGGACGGGGCACACAGGAGTGGCGGAGGTGTAAATAAATCGGGACAGCTCTCACACCATCCACATCTGACTGTACATAACTCCGTCTCTGTGCTGAGTCCCCACAATCTTTGTATCTTTGTATCATCATCATCCTCATATAATATCAGTTTTAATCAGAGAGCCCAGACCGCGCGCATGAATTTCAAGTGCAATGAGTCGTGAGTGAAAGACGACGGGACGGAGGAGGAAGGAAAGACGTGAGAGCTATATAGCATAGCAGTAGGCAAAGATACATACATACATATACTCACCTAACCTATGACTGAGAAATTGCGAGAGAGAAGAGCAGGTTGGGATAAAATAATGAAAATAATCATAATCTAATGTAGGTACCGGAAGGACCAAAAGAATAGCAGCAAGAGAGAGAGAGAGAGAGAGAGAGAGAGAGAGAGATCACAGACTGGGCCAAAAGGGGTGCGGTCGTCCATCTGTTTCCGTTGAGGGCGGAGGGTCCATGACAGTTTCCGCTCATATTCACGTACTCACCTATGCATCTCGTATATTACTCAGGTCCTGTCTCTCCGCACTACTCATCCGCCTCAGCACAAACACAGACGCAAACTAAAGCCCAACATAGGTATACACACCTAATGCGAAGCTCCTGCTCATTCAATTGAGGAGATACTGTAGAAAGAACCCGCTACAACTGACTGCCTTACCTTCCTTCCTTTGTCCCATCCATGCTCTCCTCACTCATTATTATTGTTATATCAGTCACCTATCTCCCGCACAGAGCCCGACCCCACCACTACCACCACCACTACACTCTCCTCTCAATGAAAATGTTATTGAAATACAAAGGCAGAGTTGAAGAGCGAGAGAGACCGTAGTACGTGCGCCGACGGAGGATCCAGCTTCAGACAGAACCAAACATGCAAGTCGACTTATCAACTCTTATTTACATCTCTGCCCCTTTCCACGTTTCACTGGAGATTACAATTATTACACTCATACACTCGCAATAGAGCCTCCTCATAACTATTCAAATGCAGCTCTCAACGAGTATAATTATAGCCTATCACTCCCTATGCACCTACAATCACGTCATACATAGTACCTATGTAAGTATACATACAGGCTCCTCTCTCCAGTCCACGTCAACAGCCTGAACCAGCACCTTCCAAAAGGAACAATGTCTATTATTGTCAACTAATGAATTATCTTTTTTTCCTACTATTTTTTTTTGTGTATCCTACATTGAATTCATTATGGACATGGCTTGGCAATTCGAGTCAGTTCAACTTTTCCATTTCCACCTTTTCCCTATCAATTTTATCATCATCTCTCCATTCCACTCCGCTGGATCCCCTTGTGACGCGTACATAATACATATCGTGACACAGATTGAGCGGAGCTAAAGCTACATAGTCTCTGCCTAACTTACACACACCTTCAAAGGCACAATTCAATGAATCATAAAAAACAAAATCTAAAGGAAATGTGTCCACTTTTACACACAGTGTGGATTAGAGATGAAGAATAGTGACTTTATTAAAATAGCAAAATTACGTAAGTCTGCCAGGGAGCACGCTCTCTGCGTCGTTTTTAATTTGCAATCACCTCTTATTGCTCCTAGGCATATTGAGTTTTAATTTAGTAATTAAGAGAAAGAACAATAAAATTTAAGAGGGAAGATTTGATATAGGTTTTTTTTGGAGAAGATGAAAATAGTGTACATTATATTGCCAACAATATTCCAATATTCGGAGTATAATCAAAAAATACGGAATAGTGGGTTATTACATGATAGGAGAGGGAGAGAGGGAGATAATACTGTAGATTTTGATATTGAGTGAGTTTCGGTTTGGAAAGAATAGTTTACCACGCACCAGGGTAGACATGCCATATTGATTACTGGAGACTTGAGTCAGATAGAGACGGATGGATGCTGGTTTCGATGATTCCAAAAAGAGCTAAATTCTACATTGCATGTTTAGGCACACTAGACGACTGCTTACCTATACACAGTACCTACCTAAGTTTTTGGTGCTGGATGTGCGATGCGGATAGATAAATATGATAGGGCAGGAAGGCGAGGTAAAATAGGCATTGAACCCTTCACTGTCGTGCATCAGAGAAGCAAAACCCGGAGGAAGCAGCAAGTAGCAAGAAGGGATCCCACCGCCACTCTCCATTCACACACACACACCTAAATTACAGGTACTACTCACTCCTGACTCTTCAACTCCAAGAATACGGTACATGGTGCACATTTATCTCCTTACACTGCAACCAGACGTAGCTCCACACCGCACCTTATCCCTTGCCTAATCTGAAGTACCGTAAATCCTCTTTTACTACGCGAGTCTCCAATAATGCGCGGGTCTCTAACAGTACGCAGGTCACCGGAAGTATTTTCAGTGTTTAAAAGTGTACAGAAATGAGTGTAAACCTAACTTTTTAGCCACTGAATAGCGTGAAATAAATGATACATACATACCTTTAGCCTATTCAAAACTGGGGTACCATAGAAAGAATGCTTTACAAAAGTGTTTACTTCCATAAATGTACTCTCAAAACGGTCAAAACTAGTAAATAACATTTTTCAAAGCGGTCAAAAGTAGTAAATAACGTTTTTCAAAACAGTCAAAACTAATAAATAACACTTTCAAAACAGTCAAAACTAATAAATAACACTTTCAAAACAGTCAAAACTAATAAATAACACTTTCAAAATAGTCAAAACTAATAAATAACACTTTCAAAACAGTCAAAACTAATAAATAACACTTTCAAAACAGTCAAAACTAATAAATAACACTTTCTAAACAGTCAAAACTAGTAAATAACACTTCAAAATGTTAAAAACTAGAAATCACGATTTTCAAAAGCATTTAAAACTAAATATATTACCCTTTCAAAAAGGTTAAGTCACTTGAAAGTGTAAAAATTCTTGTTTTAGCCTGGTTATTTCAACTAGATTCAGAGTAGTAAAACGGTTAGTTTGAATAATACGCGGGTCTCTAATTGTACGCGGGGGTCCGAGGGGCTGAATGGAATAGTGCACGGGCTATCTATTAGAGGATTTACGGTAGGTACTGCCGTAAGGAAGATACACATACCTACATCCATCCATACCTGAACTGTGACTGTTGTGTACAGCTCACACTACGGAGGACGAGACGCTCATCTGGTGTTATAGTTTTGATGTCTCGACCAAATGGTCTCACTTCCTATGAAGAAAAGGAAGAAGAGAGAAGAAAAAAAAAGCTCTCCATTTCATCTACACCTATGTATGAACACCGGGGGATTTTAAACATTAGGTGGGTAGTTGGTATAGTTTTTGCCATCAATCAAAAGTACAGTAGTCTTTCCAGTTTCCAGGAGCGGTGCGGTGTGTCTCAAATATTTTATTCCGGTCACAAGCTCTTTTTTTTTGTGTCAATGGGAAAATACTGTTTTGAAAATGTTTTTTCTTATCAATTAAAGATTAGAGGTAGTTAAGTAGTTCCCTGCACGCATATATGTATGCTTCAAACCTTTAAATAGGAAATTGAGGGAAATAATATTGTAGGTAATTATACATGTATATATGCAATAAAGTTCCTAATTCGTCCACCCTTACGTCCGCACGTAGCTCACCTTTTTTACAGCGAACGATATGAATGACGTTTTTCAGACTTGTCACAAGTACAAGTCACATTTCGCCTTTATGAAAGTGTGATTGCAGACACAGAAGGTTTTGCAGGATTGGACCGTTGTAAGACTGTCTACTGTATATTATGCAACTGCTGTTGGTTTTTGCGGAAACCTTTTGCTCCATGCTTTCAAAGCTCCACTGCCAAATAAAATACTATTTTTTTTGTACTGCTAGATAAACTATACAGGATAAAAAAAATATTATGTTTCATTGATAAAACAAGTTATTAGATTGATGGTAAAAGCTTTTCCCTTAAAAATTTCCCTGCATTATTTTTATGACTTGCCATAATAAACGAGAAGGATGAGATATTCTTATTGCAAAAAGTTAGTAGCCGAGAAAATGTGAGAACCAGCCTCAACAGAACACCATCCACCCGCCAAAAACACCATCACCATCACCTACAGTTACGGTTACGGTCCCGGCTCTCTCCCACGAATCCTTTTCATTCAATTTAGTCTCCTCCCCTCCCTTATCCCGACAATCTCCATCAAACTCGGCACAATTTACACTTCCGAAATATGAAACCGTAAAAAGAAGTGCGTACAAGAGAGAGAGAGAGAGAGAGAGAGAGAGAAACAACATAATATCTTCACGTCTGTTTCTCAAATCGTATCAGGAGATAAATCCGTCACGTCAAATTATTCGAATTTCTAGCTTAGGCATTTCAGAGTAGAGATACCCATTAGATATTTTACATCCGCAGATGTAGGTAGATGTACATACATACAGTTATTTAGCACAACGTTATCTGTACACAGATCGTACACATCTTGTTACTCCCTGTTTGTATATATTTTCAACCATCACGTTCCTTTGTCCCTTCACACCCACATTTTCCTTGGGTCTGGAACTTCGGAAGAGAACAAATAGGCCTTCAGTGGAAGTAACGAACCTCACGAACCTACCTACTACACACACACTTCCCCCAAGACGAAAGCCTATACACTGTACAGCTACTGATGACGCTGCACTTGCAATAAATGCTTTAATGCATGCAATAAATATTTATAAATGTGAGCTATACTCTAGCCACTCTATAATCGTCCATCCACATGTATTACCCTGTCCAACATAGTTTGTATAAAAAATAAATATAAAAAAAAAATATTCTCTGGCATTTTATCCTATCCATCCGACAGATAAGTCGTAAGTACATAGTAGTAAGCGGTAATAATTTGGGTCGTTTTTCCAGTCCTCGTATAAAATGACAGACCAGGTTGAATGGAATGGAATGGAATGGAATGAAAATGAAAACCATTTTCAGAGTCATTAAGAAGAGAAACAAATATTTGCATACAGATCATTTTGAAAAGTATGCGAGAGTTTATGTGCTCCTTCTCAAGTCAATGAGTAATAAGTGTGTGGCTGGGACTGTTAGACGCGGCCTACATCCAATAATCCAATGCCATAGCCATTTACAACTTAAAATGTATTAGCATGTAGGTACGTGCGTATCTACCATACTAGTTTATACTACAGTTGATTATAGTGAGCTCCTTCAGTAATGATTAGTATAAAGTAGTATATAAAAGCCCTGCTGCGTAAGGCTAAAATATGAGGCTATGAAATTTGAAAGCATTACATATTACATAGGTTTTTAAATGTTTTTGAGCTGAAATTAAATTCATACCTTGTTTGTTTGTCTCCTAATCTAATCTTGATGACTTGACAAGTCCGATTAATTACATTGTGTGTGCCTTACAGAAACGGAGCGAACCCTCACGTGTATAGTTATGTAGTAGTTATGTATAATACATATACATAAATACATTAGTGTTTTATATATAATATTCGAGGTGAATTCATAGAGTTTTAATCCCGAAGAAATTTTATTTTATTACTTTAATCTATCTAACCTAAACGCTCTCAAAACACAAAATTATAGGGTATGCTCAATGATGCCGGTCAACTCCTACCTGTGCCAATGTATTACGTATACAAATATGTGTAATAGAGAAAAAATTCCTTATATGTAGCCTGTTTTTTTTTATTTATATTCTCTTTTTTTTGTGTGTGTTTCTTTCCTTCATGCATGATTTAGACGCTAGAGAGAAATATATAAAATGGTTGGTTCACAAGATATGTTTCTTGTTCTGTTATCTCTGTATAGTTTTGACGTTATGACTTCTCCTGGAACTCCCGTGTGTTTGGTGGGTTATGTATGAGAGAGACCCATTTTCCTTTTTGACCGTAAATCTGAAGTCAGTCCCGAGTGTGTTGAGACTGTAGAATTTTTCAATGGGAAGAGAACACGCCAGACTCCTCTAGCCCATTCACCCCCGGAGACCTCTAAGTGTACTTGAGATGAATTAGCAGAAGAAAATCTCACTCGGGGGACATTTAAATGACCTCTTCGAGAAATGTACAACTAAATTTAATGTCAACGGGTTTTTATTCGGCACAAGAAAAAAAAAAGGGAGTCTCCTCCATCATCGACCCAGAGCAGAACAAAACTTGCCCTCTCACGCTCCTACTTGAGGAAGGAGAAAACCAAGAATACTAGAGAGGGAGAGAGACAGAGAGAGAGAGAGACAGAAAGAGAGAGAAAAAATATACATGAAGCCCTCTCGTCAACTTTCTTTTAGTATGCACAAATTGCCTCACACGCTAAACAGAGGCTTGAATCATAACTCTTGAGAAGAACAAGAAGGTCTCCTTTCTACGACTAGTTTCTATGTTCGTCTGGACATTCTGCTGACGTTGATGCTGACTCGGTCTATTTACAGGGGGGGAGTAGATTTGTATAGCTTCACAAAAGAAATGAGAGAAGATGCAGTTCTTGCGTTTTTTTTCCTTCTTCTGTGTGTATCTTTGAAGACGTGTGCCTATAGCTATATATTTTAATTTTTTATTTTTACACTCAATCTTATTATTCCAGTGGTTATGTACGAGTGAAGAAGTGAATCAACTTTAATGGCACTTAAAGTCCTCAAAATAACAAAGCAGTCTACTCAGCTCACTATTCTGTCGCCTCTTCTACACATTTTCAAATGCTGGAGAAAGAGAGGAAGGGACAGAGAGTGAGTGAGTGAGTGAGAGACAGATGTAGTAAGTAATTATGGCTAAAGGCTACTTTCCACTCACTATCCCGTTTACATTCCACCCTTGCCTTGCCTACTCGTCTGTCTGTGAAGGTAGCAACTCCTTCTACCACTATCCAACCGAACCGGTATTTTATAAATTATTTTCCTTTTCCGTATCCTTCGTTTTCCTGTCTCTATGAGTTAGGGATGAGGGGGAATCCACAGATCAAAAAAAAGTTTGCATTCGACTTGAAGGACTCCAATGCTGCCTGCTTAGCACATTTTTCAAACAAATGAGATAGGCAACCCCCGTGTACAATTTTTTATTTTCATTTTTCATACTTTCTAGCTATACATATATAAAATGTAAACTGACTTGAAGATATTTCTACTTTTATGATGATGCATAAGGCGACACTCGGTACTCTACTACTTTGACTAGGTTGGGTAGGTACTTTCAATTTTTGTCCTTTACACAAATTTCACGCCCTCAAGAATTCAAGAAAAATGAGTATGGATATATGTATGTATAGGTGGGTACGTCGGACTGGATTTTTTGAGCTAGACACAAACTATTAGGCGGAACTAAGTGCTATACTTGAATTTAAATCATGTAGTATTTGAAAAGGAGTTCTTGTTCCGTCTCTCTTCTCTGTCTTGTCTCCCTACAATGACAATAAAATACGTGAAATAGTGTCATTATTTATAAAACGGGCAGTTTATTTGCAAGGCTTTTATTCTCATTTGAGACTCTCTGTAGTTCCTCTCTCTTTCGTCTTGTTAGTCGTCCCAAATAGGGCACGGAAGGTCTAAACTTTTAACAAGATATTTCCTACTTGCATTATTAGCAATGTAAATATTGAATCCTTGGGTTTATAATGGAAACAAACACAATAGGTTTGGCAAGGCTGGGGAAGAGTAATGTTGACGTTGACAGCATGCACGCTTCACCTTTTTACAATCCAAGCTCTCTCACAGCTCAAAATAAAAGGGAGAAAACTTACTACAAGAACTAGAAACAGTGCCGACCGACTATCCCGTTTACACGCATATACACACACACACACACACACACACACACACAGTGGTACTTGCGAATAGAAAATAAAGAGAAAAAGTACAAGACAAAATATTGATGGGACTTGGGCAAGTCGATTCCTTTTCTTTGGCTTAGTAGTATTTTTTTCAATGATAACATTAACGAAATATGTACAAGTGCCAAGGCAAGCCAAAGAAATGCAAACATGTCCCTTGTACACACATACATTGTACTTGGAAGGAACAAAAAGTACATGCTTTGTAAGGGCGTATATGTGTGCATATGTACATACATGGGAAAGTGAGGGCCGTCGAGTACATGGGATACACAGAATATAGATAGGTAGCTAAATGTAATCCAGTTAAACTGAAAAGTTGAAATTGAAAAAGTCCAAGAGTGTTGTTCCTTTACCCTTCCCATAGTCATGTAAGAAGCTCTATATAGCTGGAAATACATTATTTATTTGTCCGATTAATTTTTAAAATACCCACTTGCTTCTTTTTTTGTGTGTAACATGGATCCATAAGTTCAAAAGTGGAAAAGTACCCGGGTGTACTCTCGGATGTATGCACTATATACCTACTATAGTTCCCAGGTATTGAGACATGTTCTATCATGCAGAGAAATAAAATGACAGTAGCCAGCAATTTTGCAAAACAAGCAAGTACTGTACAAACACACACAAATAATCTAAACGTATAAAGTTATAGGGAGCTGAGCTAGCAAAAGCAGGTAGATGACTGTTGGGAAAAATTGTTCTTTGAACTACGTCGTTATGGCTCTCCTTCATCAACAAAATTGCACTAGTCTATCCCTTCTGTGTACAGTATCTATCCTAATATTATAGTATATTAGAAACCCGAGTTTAGCTTCTTCGAAAAGCCCACTCTACCTGCCTGCCTGACTGCCTGGCTGGTTTGCTTATCTAAATAAATGTAGGTATACTTATACTATACAATGTAGCATCGGCCCAGTAATAGCTTCTGTGTAGAAGCCAAGCCAGGCGAATAATCTATTGTAGAGAATCATTTTCAAGTGGCTTATTGTACGATGATGATGATGATGATGACGAGAACGAGAGCGACAGCGACAGTAGCAAAATAGCTAGTAGAGTCGAGGACGAGTTGAAAGAGACAGCAAAGTTAAAGTTACACACACCCTGCTGAGCGACTGAAAACCAATAGGATTACTCGTCGAATATCCCATCATTAAATTCATCGTAGTTAGGGAGGAATAAATATAGATATGTATTTAAGCTTCCATCAATATTTCAATGTCTCTTTCCTCCAAAACTCGAAACACCACCAAAGAGAATGGCTCAACTATCAAATTAAGAAATTGTATTTGGAAACACACTATGTCATCACCTGCCACATGCCTTCTGCTGGATGGATTCTAACGATCCTACGATTACGTCGACTCAAGCCCTCCAGCACACACAAACACACACACACACACACAAACGCTCTCTCACTCCAAAATACACACTCGACTATTTTACAATATAATTACCGTATTTATGTCCCTCTGCCCATGATTATCTATGCTTTTGACTCTCATTATTGTCTGCCCGAACTATACATTAGACCCGAGCTGAGTACTGAGTACACAATGATGTGTCTACCTAGGCACCTACCAAGCTATAGTAGGTATATATAGATAGCTTATAGCAGTATAGACAAACAGACGCTGGACTCGATTTCCTTTCACCCTAGAACTTACATAGAACGTCATTGAATAAATGTCCCACCGAATTCCTAGCATTCCTCAAACTCCATCCCTCGTGGAAATTAGCGTTCTTCCACACCAAACTCTCCCGTCTCCGATTTCTTTTCACGGACAGTCTACGTAGTGAGTTGGCTATACAATATCTGTCTACCCAGTAAAAGTGGTGGTGGATGGTTGACGTCTATATAATAATTACTTTCATTTAGGTCTCCCTTTCAAACCACACGAGGTAACCCTATATTAGCCATTATGGACAGAAGATATTACGTGGATTTATTTAAAGCTTATGCTCTAATCAAATACAGCTCAAGCAGCTAGCTTTCACGGACAAATATTTGCCCGTTCAATTATGTATTTTTGTCATGTATGGTAAATGTGTGGGTAGGCGGATGGACCATACATCAGTTAATAAATCATTAGCTGTAGTTCATACCGAAATGCTTCCTACACTGCGCATCTATAGGAATACATAGCATGTGTGTGTGTGTACATAAATATTGATTTTTTAAAACTGTAGTTAGTAGCATCCTCAAAGAAACGGTACTAGTCAAAAACGAATTTATTGGGCACAAAAAAATGTATGTATTATCTTGTGTCAATGCAAAATGCTTTATATCCATTCTATGTAGATCACAAAGGTGTTTTGAATGCCTATATTTGTAAATTGTGTACAATATGTACTAGTATTAAAACTTAATTCATTTACGAGACAAAAACGACAAGAATAAAAAAACAAAGTAAAAGAGAGACACTCATTGTGTGATACCTATGTAGGTAGGTACATATAGTCTACACTGATCAAAAGAAAGTATTTAACGCAGGAAGACATAAGTGTATTTGAATTACACTTTGAAAGGAGAATGGAAAGAGTGGTAAGTCGTAATGGATAGATCTATATGCAGGGAGTACGTAAGGTATGTATAATTTATATCGAGAGAATGACGGGAGTGTGAGCGGAACTTCGACTGGATTCCCTTGGATTCACTCAACCTATCCTGTCGTTTACCTACTAGGCTCTCGCTATCGCTACCTACGTTCTAATTTCCAATCCAGTTCACGAAAAACTTACAATGAGGAAAACAGAAATGCATTCATGATAAAATATCTTCCCTCTGTCTCAACTTGTCTTGTCTGTCTGTCTGTATGTATGGACGAAAGCAAAGTAAAGAGCAAAGCAAAACCAAAAACCAAAAACCAAACGAAAACCCAGCCCATGCACATTACACACATACGGTGAAATTAATGTTAAATGCACACGTATTCCTTCAGCTTTTTGTTCCTTTGTTTCTCTCTATCTCCGTAGCAGTAGTAGGTACCTACTACTTCCATAGTCTCATTTTCATGCAGGTTGCCCACCGCCATACTGCAACGTTGAGGAAACAAATTGTCTCTGGGAAAATTCACAAGTTAAAGCCCGGAGTACCCATATGTATGTAAATGGTCAAGGAGATGATGATGTGTTTGCAAGTACCTATACATACCTAGTCATACATACTATTATGATCATGTGTGTTGTTGTTCGTACGCGTAAATGGCGTCCTACGACAAGTGCTGCTACTTTGGCATTGTGTAAGAATAGATTTTGACTTGCTTCTATTATTTTTTTTTTATTTTTTGTTTGGCTATTAAGATGAGCATATCTTCACATAATCAGCGCCCTATCGTGTCATGCCGTGTTATCAAGGATGGCTGCCTGTAGTATATGTACATCTGCATAGGAGGGAAAGGGGATCGGATCATAACACTAATGCAAGGGATGCATGAAGCCATGAGACCAGAAAGAGAGCGACTCGAGAAATAATAAAAACCCTCTTGTAATCTCCAGTACAGCGGAGAGCGCCAGGCCAGGATGAGTATTACAGAGATAATGTATGCAATCGAAGGGAAATACAAACGTCTTTACACACTACACTACACTACACTACACTACGCGAGCATGGAGGAGGTTCTGCTCAATTGCACCCAGATTTAGAGTGTGTAGAAAATGAGAGCGAAAGCCGGCCAAGTCATTTTTTTTGGGAAGGAAAATGTCTTGGTGGTTGTCGTTCCCTCGTCTCATCCAATGAATTAAGTACCTTTTAGCATCTGCACATAGGACACAGTTAAGATGATAATGTGGAGGGGATCTTTGTCTGTCTGTGTGTGTGTGTGTGTGTGAGTCTGCTCAAGTCATGAGCAATTACATCTCTCACTCACTTATACATGTCACATTTCACCTGTGTAGTTGTCGGTTTGTTTGTGCACACATGGAAATGCCAAGAACGTTCCATAGCAGATGTAGTACTCGCAGAGCGCACTCCCTGGTATTCCCGAAGTGAGCAGGTAGTGAGTGGCAGGCAGTCTGATCATGGATTTGCTTGGTGTGGGAGGGAGGCAGTGGGGATCTGGAGTCTCTAGCACAACTCTTTTCCGCCGACGTCGATATGATGCTATAATTCCTAGTTTTTATTTAGATAAGCTCTCTAAGCCTGCATCATCAGGGGACAGAGGAAGCATTGTTAATAAGGATGGCTCGAGGCCAAAGCCATTTCGTGGTGAGTATACAAACAGATACGGTGTCGAGACTCCACGTGATGGGTATGAACCACTTCTTGGACGGACAGGTTACCTTAACTTGGCACCCTATGCTTTCCTCCTCAGTGCAGGAGCCACACTATATCTATAATTACACATTGAGTACGGAGTACGGAGGCAGACAGACAGAGCAGATCAGAGGAGAGTAGAGCAGAGCAGGCAGAGCAGAGAGTGTGTAGCAATAACTGCACACAGGTATGGGCCGGGGAGTGTGATGGGTATGATTGGATCATTATGACATTGTCATATGTATGTGAGCTTGAGGAAGATGGGACGTAGTCACCCATGGAGGGATTTGGACGCTTAGCAGACTGGCAAAAATATAATATCCCTCACCTTTTATGTAAGAACTGTACCTCTCTCTATCTCTATCTGTGCACATCAGATATAGATCCATCCAAATAAATATCCCATCTCTGAGGGAATGCAATGCATGGAAGACAGGTATTATTCTGTAATGCTGCCTCTTGAATTGACGGTAAGGTAGCTACCTAGGTAGGTGCATAGGTACCTTACCCACTGATAATATAATTTTCTAAAGCACGAGAGCGAGTGTGACGGAAAAGTAGAGCTAACATAAAATGATATAGTTTAATGAATATCTACTGCGAGCAGTCACAATAGTTGAACATAATATTATTTGCCGTCTTTTCACTTCCACACACACACCACTCTTCACAAGTACTCCACCGGTCTATAGACAGCTCATAGGGATAGTTATCTGCACAGGTAGAGAGAGTGGTATCTCCGCTACACATCTCTTGTCTGAATCATCATTATCATTATACATGCTGTGTGTTCTGGGGCATAATGTTCCGCTGTAGCGCAGCTAGGCCCTGCCCATCCTTTTGCCTCAGTGTAAATGTAATAATGTGCATCCAAATTTATTCTCTCTTAATTCATCTAGCCTACGTCTCTCTCTCTCTCTCTCTCTCTACAGCTTCAACTCTGTATTTCACTATTTCAGGTCAGCCGCAACAGTAAAACTTCGATTCTAACTACGGAAACTGCACTTGACGACTCTCCATCCGGTACAAGATGAAAACCGTTTTATTCGAAGCTGACGTGTTGCACGTAGGTAGAGGCTCCTTACTTATTGTTAGACCCCATCAACAACAACGTAACGATGGAACTTGTGTATCGTAGATATTGCCGAAAATTGTATGACTAGTACTAGCACCAGCTGAAGCACCATCAACAACACCAGCACCAGCCCCACCAAAATTATCATCAGACAACTTTGTGTACACAAAACAAGAACCTAAACTTGTCACACCTCGCATTGCACTCCTGCCAACTTCCCAGCAAAAGAGTCGTGGATACATACATAGCTAAGCATTTTGTAATTTTCATCACATGAGCTTCAATTACTCATGTAAGCTCAAGTTTGTAATCCAGTAAATTGTTACTGTAATACGATACATGTAGTATGTGAGACCTCTCGAAAGATGAAGGAGGGGAAATTGTTCTGGTAAATGTTGCAGTCATTTTCCTTGTGTAGTCAAGCTTATATGATAAATACCCTTTTAATTTTACGAAAGCGTTGGCTCCTTCCAGTCGTAAATATACGTGTGTCAAAATTTCTACCTTTGATTTCGTTTTTATGTTAAAAAAAGGTGTTACACTCTGCATCTTTTCGAGTGCTTATTGTTAGTTTTTCCCATAATGACTGACAACCTAAGCGATGGCTTCACTATAACGCTACTGCCTACCTACATTTTCAAAAAGTAAATACCTACTTGAGCACAATCCTCAAGCTAATAAAGCACGCTGAGAGCCTATACTGTGTTTACCTCCATTAACCGATTTAGAGCTATCCAAGCAACGGTTATGGAAGCAGCTGTAATGCTAGTAATGATCCACGAAAGAACTAGGCTTACCCCTGTATTCAGGGGCCTGTATAATCACTTTTTTTTTCCCACAAACTTTCTGTGTAAAAATGAGAAAAATACAACAAAATTTTAGAGGAAGACAATCTTGAGTTGAATAAATGCAGGGATACATACAAAAGCGTTAATAAAATCTTAAGATTGCCAAATAGAATTATTTTTTTCCCCTTCTCTCTCTGTCTCTCTCTCTCTGAGCGCGCAATCTTTGTGCAGGTTGTAGCACCGCTCCATTTGTTACGGTACCGACATGAAAGTTACTAATTGCCAGAAGCACGGATGGTGTTTTTGTGTGTGTATTTTGTACAAAGTAAAAATGTAAAACTTTTCTACACACGTCTTGAAACTTCATTGTCAAATTAAGTTTGGATTTTATACTCCCTCAGCCAAATTTACTACCTGCACATATACCTATACCTATAGAAGAGATGCTGTACACCCACCCAACAGAGTGCACTTAGAAATGTCTGTAACTTAAATGCCTGTATCTCTGCATATACTACATGAGCTCTTGAATTCGTTTCCGTCATCATTTGGATTTTTGGATTATATTAACTTTGGTCGTTCTAATGGCTAAGATGGCTGTGATAGCAGAACGTTTTTTCTTCTTCTTCTTTTTTTTTCCTTTTTGGTTTTTGGTTAAGTTCGTTGGATGGATGCAATGGTAGTTTAAGACAGTTAGAACATTCACAGTAGAGTTCACACGTCATCACAGTAAAATATGTTGGCATTTTTGGCAGCAAAGACTAATGTGTAACCCTTTGTACCTGTGTAGTCACTCATGCTGAGATTCCAGTTTTGGTTTTTATTGTAGTAAAAATATACTATTGTAAGTGTAGACTGTTCAGAGTCTTCTTTTTCTTTTTCTTTTCCATATTATGATTTCCCTGCCGTTGTCCGAGGTAATTAAATATATTATTATCATCAAGGAATATATATGATAATCATCGACAGAAAAGCTGAGGCGTAATGAACTCGGACTCTCTGTACAGAAAAGATACACTCACATCTTGTCGAAAAAAAATTTTTACGGTACGGGTCAAAGGAGTTTTCAGGTTGGAAAGATTATCAAAGTCAGTAGTGTAGTAAACCATGACGACTTCTTAAGTTTTACACGAATGGGGGCACAATATGTTCTACCTAACTTGAAATTTCATGGCAAATTACAGTTTTTGCAGTCTCTCAAATATAGGTAGGTATATTATACGAAAGCTACTACTCGGGTAATACTATCCACACTCACACATGTAGGTACGCTCTATCACACTTACACATTTGAATACGGCACATTACTTAGAGAGGAAGGAAATACTACGTGTTCAAATTAACTAATCGTGAATAACCAAGGGAAGGTGAGGAAGGTAGACATTTGTGCATTAAGGACAGCCGAAACTTCCTATCCTACCGATGCAACGTACCTATGCACAGGGCAAAAAAATTTGTGTTTTTATGAGCAAAGCAAAAAAAAAGAGAAAAACGGAACAACATCAACACATTTAGTCACTCCGAAAGTTACAAAAATTGTCTATCTTAAAATGTCCCAACTACTTAACACGTACAGTACAGTATAGGTATAACCAATGATTTCCGTCAAGATGAATCCAAACGTTGCTGCAGCCAACGCTGACAAGTGCCGTTCATTTTCTACCCTGACAAGACATTTTCCTTCACATTAAAAACAACGATCATGTCAAAGCATGTAGGACAGTTGAACACATACAGTAATAGTAATAACGTACGACACCGCACGCAAATATATGTAGGTAGGTAGGCACTCTAATAATTCTGTAGTTACAGCTCTTTTAGTAAACAAAAAGTTGGAGAGAAAAAAAAACGTTTAGTTTAGTATGTATATGGCCCACCGCTAGCTCGTATAAGAAGGCACGCAATTTTTTTGATATATATTTAAGGCTTTTATAATGTATGCAGATTTGTATCTTGCGATATTGTGGCAATGACAGATGGAAATTAGAACTGTAACTGTTAAGTATACAGACAGCGAGGGAGAAATAAAAGAAGGAAAAAAAAGTCAAAATTTTTGCAAACTCACCTCTTCCTCTCCGGCGGTCGTGTTCACAGAATCCATACTCTGACTCAAAGCACTCGGAGTATCCATGTCGGCGAATCACAGGTTAACAAATTTTTTTTCAGGTCAACACTGATAATATTTTCCCGTGTGGAGTACAAATTTTTTTTTTTAAATTTTATTTTTCCTTGTGACTTTTTTGAAGATTTTCTGGTTGGTAGTACGTTCTGGATTTATGTATGTAGAATGAGTAACAAGGTTGACGTTGACACCGACGAGTCTGTCAGTTCGTAGGTTGAGTTATTGTGGAAGAATCACGAAGAAGTGTAGTAGTGTGTGGACTCGTTGATCTTCTGCGTATGTTTCCTCTAGTAACTCTGGGTCGCGGCTGTTATTAGATTGGAGAAGCTATAGTGCCCAATCGAGAGACCACGAGTCGACCGATTGTTGGTGAATGAAACAATCTGGATTAAAAACCATGAGAGACAATTAGAATTTAACCTTTTTTTATGGCTTAGTAGTAAAGATCACACGTGAGGACACATGGTAGTCTATAGCTAGGCGCTCCACACTGTACTTTTTCATATAGAAAATTTAATTTCATTCTAGTTCTCCTCATAAAAACGAACTGAAGAGTAATATATAAAATAGAGCGTGTGTGTGATGATGATGATACAGTAGACCAGAAATAGGGATCTTAACGGGGTGGTTTCACTTCACCTCTCCAATGTATCAAAATACCGTGGCGATGGTCTGTGGATGAAAATTTCTAAACCCTCTAAAAAGAACGCATTGGCATTCCCTACTACACGTCTAATATATATTTTTGCACTGACCCTCAGTGGGTTTTTTTTTATATTCCTCTCGTACAAATACATGGATGCCCACCACCACCACCACCACCAACAGTCCTCGTAGACACAGAGAGAGCAGTGGCAGCACGAAGGAACAACAAACCAACAAACCACCACAACAGCTCCCACTCACTCACTGAAAACAAATAAGGACGGAACGCTATAACCACACCAGCAGCCCGCAACACTAATCCAATTCTAATTCACCTTCTCCTCCTGGATTTCCCAAAAATAAAAAAAAAAATAGAAAGAAAAAAACTAAACTAGACGGCACTCGGAGGCAAGTCAACAATGGGAAGAGAGCACAGACAAGTTATTTCCTGGACGATCATCAAAGGAGCATTGACAAAGTCTGATATTTCTCCTGGCTCCTTTCCTTTGTAGTTCTCGGGGCCGGCATTAATTCCGAATGGCCAGGCCAACAAACAACAGGAAGACGGAAAATGTTTACTGTGCTAATCTAGTGTAGGATGTACGTACATATGTACAGACTTCCAACGTAGAACTAACCACATTAGATCCACTATCTCTCCGTTGAGTTCCATTGAGCAATTTTGAAGGCTCCGTCAACGCAATTTCATGACTTTCTCTGTGTGGCCCCCAGTATTTCTTTCTAATCGCTCGCCATCCCCGTATGTGGAGAGAGACCCACATGTTCCGAACATCATTTCATTGATCAAACATTCCCCATGAAATAGATCTATAGACACACACATACACACACACACACGGTTTTCCAGAAACAAGGAATCGAGCAAAAATTTTCCAGCCATGCGTTCTCTCCCACTTCTCCTTCCTAACTCACTCCCTCCGCCAACAACGGAACACGGAGGTCTCTATGCATACCACACATTCCGGTCTCTAAACACCAGAAAGAGATACCTAGGAATCATCTATTTAATATTTCCAACTAACTTAGTATTCTTGTTTCCTAGGCGTCTATATATATGTCCCTATATCCATAGTCCATGACCACAAATGTGAAGATACGTACATGTCTATCTGAAATCAATTCCGTGCACAAGCATGCATAGACACAGACACTCCGATGGATCGATGAGCTACCAAAACAAGCAATTTTCATTTGGACTGTTATTTTTAAAAACCCCAAGAGTGCAGTAGAAGTCGGTTGAAAAACGTAAGTTTTAAGTTTCCAGCTATTCCTACCTCTGCTGCCCGATCTAGAAACTTATGTGGTTGTAGAAGTATAGAGTACAGGAGGCCTGAAATATTCCTTGGGTAAATCTGGTTAGATTTTCTGGGAAAAGTTGACACTTTGCAAAGTATAATGGGAAGTTTTTGGGAGAAGATGCGTCATCATTATGCATCAAAGCTAAACTTGCGGAAAGACAGTTTACTTTGACGACTTCCCTCTTCAGCTCAGTCATGGTTTGCTTATTTTACTAAGGTAGAGAGCGAGAGAGAGAGAGACAGAGAGAGGGAGGCCATAGCCATTTATATAGCAGGGCTGCTTCAAAGACAACAAGTGAAATAGTATGTTTGCTGAAGGAGGAAAAAATACGGTGTTAACTTTACAGCATTCAAGTATTTAATCGTACAAGGAAAAAATATTTCCTAGCCCTCGCCAAACACACACACACACACACACACAATCACTCCCGCACTCACAGACAAGAAATTGGTAAATTTTTAAAATTGCCCAGCTCCATGTTTGTTGTTTCGTCCTATTAGAATTGAAATTTGAAATTTGTGAGACTGATGTTGTAGGAGGGATCATGCATCCAAGTTTCCTATTCAAATATTTAGATAGAAAATCCATTCCAAAAAGCGGACTCAAACTCTCTCCTAATAAATAATGGTTTAAAGTTGATGCCAAAATAACTATACCACCTACTTCAATCCAGTTTAATTTCAACTTCAACCTTTAAGCTTGTACTCAAATAGAAGGCTGGCTAGTTATGAGCCGGGGAGTAATGTCTAAAGCCCGTGTGGAGAGACGGAGAGACCCGGTTGGACTGTGCTGTGGCGTACATACCTCCGTCACCACAATGTAGTCACTGCAGCATGTTGTTGGAAGCAATTTGGTGGAGAGGGAAAAAGTTGTGTAGTGTCGAGAGAGTTTGCCCTTTCATAATCATAGCATTGCAAAAGAACTTATCAAACAAAACGGCATCAACATCATAAAGCATTTGCATGCTATGGTCAATTTTAATGTAAAATTTATCACGGTTTGTAGTTCCGATCGTACTACTTTTAATTAACTGTGTTATCTTTAATGCATAATTTTATTTAGTAGACCAACTTGCCCAACATCATGCAATGAAATCAACTACCATAGGTATGCTTTCTTCTTCAAGGCAACAGCGACAAGTCTACAGTACGGGCGGACGGACGGACAGACAGACGGACGGACGGAAACGTGTAGCAGCGAGCTACCTAACATGAATAAACAACAATTTTCTGCTATGAACTTAATTTTGTCAATTGTGCTCCAACGTTATGTTTATTATTTTGTCGGCGGTCGATACGGGAGTTGGAAAGTTGGTCGGTTCACCGTCGGATTAAAACGACTTTTACGTATCTATCTCTTTCCGTCACACTCCCTTATGTATACACTTTCCTCCTGTACGCCTAAAAGAAACTCTAAGGTCTCTCTAATCCACATAATTCCAACCGAATAAACTTTTCCTTTTAAGCTCCCTATATCAACTCCGATTAATTCTAACCCATGTATGTACTTACCGAGTACATTTACCTCATCAGCTAACGGTCACCGCAATTCCAGATTCCAATGTAGACAACATAGGTACATATTACATATATATATATACATACATACGGGCATAGTTAGTTTAAAAACTTGTTCTTTTGTCAAACATTTACTCTGTTTCTGTTCCACATGCAAAATTCACCTGATCCCCTCACTTTAAACTCTAACTTATCCCACAATCCACATATTTCACCCGGCCAACAATACAAATACAAAGGAATGACATTAGAGCCAAACTGCTGCTACTCTCAAGGCAGTAGAAAGTAACAAGCAGGTACTATACACACCTACATTTACATTTAAAATAAGGGTAAGCTCCTGGGCTTTTGGTTCTCTACACAATTTCCGTCGATGAATTAACAATACATTTATTAAAAACTAAACAAATTTCAAACTAAAAGTCCCCAGTGGCTAGCACTGGAAGTAGTTATATCTAGTGTTTTAGTAATGAAAGAATCTGTATATATATAGGACAAACAAATAGCACTCAGTCTCTATAATCACTTTTGAACTGGACGTATCTCTGTATACGATGGACGATGGACGATAGTCGTTCCATTTTTAACTTCCCACCGATCTCCGTCCAGTTCCCGTATATTTTGGTGGATACAGAAATAAAAAAATAATCATGGCTGGTTTACACGTTTTCGTCGTAATTGTACCTTTCATGTACTTGATGGTGGGGTCATATGGAAGTTTGTGGCAAAAAAAAATTAATTTGATAAAAAGGAAATACAAAGTGTGTCCTACGGAAAACTAGAGAAAACAAGGGAAAAAACAACAAAAACCGCCATGATAATCTGATACACGTAATCGTAATCAAGGCACGAATGGATGATAATGTGAGCACCACAAAACTTGCGCTAGACTTTTTCAAAACGGCAAAAGAGACCCCAACCAACCAACCACACACACACACACACACACACACACATCTATGTATGTATATCGCAATGAAGACACGAAAAGTCCAGAACTCCAGAGTCAAACCCTTCCACGGCCACGTACTGCAGTACTCCAGCAGAAAGTATGTAGGGAGCTCATTCCAGCAAACTCCAATCATTCCATAGCATAGCTATAGGTATATCTCCCATACATCCGTATCGGGTTTTTAAAATGTATGGTCCGTCCAGCCGTCCACCCCTAAGACTAAGACTCTCATGATACACCTATAAGACTGACTACACTCGAGCACGTCCGAACCAAATAAAACTATCTCGCCTAGTTTAAAAGGAAAGATATCTTGGTTGGTTTTTTGGTTTGTGATGGAGGTGAGCATTGCAATGGAAGAATGGTGGACTGTAGACGAAGACCGCTGCTGCTGCTGCTACTACAACTACTGCTGCTGGCTAGCGTTATGGGAAATGTGCATGAGGTTTAATATGCTCTGTAGCACCTTTCACAAAAGTTTTATGGTGAGCAGTCAGTCCGA